>JAOXOE010026385.1:0-21951 GCA_028565055.1 Phoeniculus purpureus
AGAGAAGGAGACTCCACAACCCCCCTGGGCAGCCCCTTCCAGTGCTCTGTCACCCTCACTGGGAAAAAGTTCCTTCTGATATTTATATGGACCCACCTCTGTTCCAGCTCACACCTGTTGCCCCTTATCCAGGGGACTGCTGCAGCGTTTTGTTGCCCAGTGATGCCATGAAGGGTTCCTGTGCTCTTTTCCAACACAGACAGTGGAAAAGAAGGCGAGGGCTGTGCTTTCTCAATGGGAATCTCTTACCCTGGGGGTTCCTCACCCCCAGCATCTCCTTCCTCCTGGGAGCTGCCCCACTCGCAGGAACCACTGTTCTGTCTTTCACTCCTCTCACCCTGCTGCCTCAGGACTCCTAAATTACTGCTGCCTCTGTCCCCATCTTTGCTGCATCCCAGCTCCTGCACCTCCTTGCTCCTGGTGCTGCAGCACTTGCAGAGCCAGGAGCAGCAGCAACGGCTGAGCTGTGAGTCCCAGGACTGGGATCACTGGAGAGGGCACCGGATGAGTGCCCCGGACTCCACTCACAGGTTTCAGATCCCTAGGGAGCTCTGCAGTTGATGGGTTTCGGAGAGTCGCAGGATTGGGTGGCAGCTGGGAAGGAGCCGCAGTGTTGGGCATCAGCTGCCAAAGGGGTGAGGTGGGAAGGTCCTTCTAAGCCCCTGTCCCATACAGAAGGGTGTTTTCGCTGCAATACTCACCCTGCCAGGACCTGCTGCAGCACGGCTTGGCAACTTGAAGGGAAGCAGTTACCTGAATCCTGGACAAGGAGGGCCTGACCCTGACAAGGCAGAAACGTTTTGCAAGGCACCATGTGTGTGTATGGGGCTGGGAAAGACCCCAGGAGTTGTCTCTGCTGGTGACAGGTCCTAAACCCTCATGCTGTGGACCAGCCCTCCAGTGCAAATCATGACCCTTGGTGCTGTAGCAATGGAAACAGCAGCTGGATGCAATGACTTTATTTGTTTCCTCTGTCAAGAGCAGCGATAACATGCAGTTGGCACACGACTCGCCAGGCACTGGTGCCATAAACACTCACACGGAGAGGAACGACAACGTCAGCAAGGCAGTGAGGACAAGCGTCTCTTAAATGCCAGCCTTAACCTGAGAAGGAAGGGGAAGACGTGGAGGAGGCCGAGCAGGCTGGCACCTGCCTGGTTCACCTCTCTCCATCGGCTCAAATAAATGCTGGAGCCACCTTCACGTTTGTTCTTGCCGTGTGGTTAGCTGGAAGCAAGGACGAGAAGCAGACAAGCTCTGCCGTGCGATTGCGTTTCAACAGCAGGGAAAACACTTGAGGTAAGAGACGTGGGACTGAAGCCGCTCCGACGCCTCACCTTTCCATCCTCGAGCTTAGTGACGCTCTCGCTGGTGCTGGGCAGAAGTCACCCTCTGATTGAACCTGCTCGAGGGTGGGTTAGGTATCACTTGCCAGTGTTCCAGTGGGGATTCCCCTCTTAGCTGCTGTTGAACAAACAGCCTGGTCCCTCTGCTCTCTTCTAGACCAAAGCTTTATTCCTAGTTGTAGGAACAACAATAATAATAATAATTATTAGGCTTGCACTGCTTTGCAGTTGTCCCATCTACTTCTCCCAGCTGGCTCCAGAGGATGCAGTACCAAGGGCAGGTTGCAATGAGGCTGATCTGACCGCAGGAGAAAGCGCTGATGACACAGACCTTCCTGGATGGAGAAGTACCCAGGGATGACCTGGGTGAGCTCTCGCCACACCGGGATCTCACAGCAGCGCGGGGATGCTTCTCTTCCGACAGACAGACACCCCACGCAGCACTGACACAAGCGGATCGTTCTCTCTACGTTAGTGCTGGATGCGCCTGCGGTGCGGGTTCTTCATCAGCCTCACAGCAGCGGGGGAAGCACAGCTGGCACGGTGCGCGTGGTCAAGGAGCTGGGATCACAGGAGTACAGATAGGAAAGGAAACGCACACATCAGTATTTTACATCCAGAGCCTGCCAACACCAGCCCCAGACCACCCCTCAGCCAAAGCTGCTCTTCTCATCTTGCTGCTGAGCCTGCAGAGCCGACGGGAGCTCATGGGGCTCCTGCATCTGAGCAAACCTCCAGAGGGGTCGATGATGTGACAGGGCAGAGGGCAGGGTGGTGTCTTGTTTCTCACAGCTGGCGTCACAGCTGTTACAGCTCTACAGTGTGGGCATGGCCGTGCCCACCCAGGGCTCCTCACTCTCCTCCTGCCAAGGGCAAGTCAAGGAGGAAAGGTGAGCAGTGCCAGGGCGAGCGACAGGAAGATCCCAACCCAGAGGAGCTGTGATGGTCTCTATGTTGCTTTCAAGCAAATCCTCACAAAACACTTCTTATGATCTAAAGCCAATGTTTCTTTGTGGTTCTGTGCTAATGGGTGACCTAGCCAGTGCACTCTGGTGCAGATGGAGATCTAGAATGGGTGTCCCAGCAAACGTGAGGGAGCACAGTACAGCCCAAGCATCACTCCACGTGTTCCTTGCAGAACCACTGTAGCCAGGCGTGAGCAACATCTGGCTGCCGGGCATCTGCTGGACACCACCGGTCACTTCTCCAGAGCAGAAGGGCTCTGTAGTCTCTTCAGCTTTTCTACGTGCTCGGGGCAGTGCCAGGCAGGAGGTGGGAAGGTGCTTTATGAACTGGTGCCTTTCCAACATGATAACTAACATGATAACTTTCCTTAGGGAATGAGACTCTGAATTGTCCCTTTGCCACTGATGATGGGGCACGAGAGTCCACCTGACTTGCATGCACATTCAAGCCATGTTTGCTGTGGAAGGACTCCAGGGAGAGCTTCTAGAGCACAGGGTGGTTGTATCTTATGAGTAAATTTCTTCTGAGCAGCTACTTCTTCACACTTCAGCAATGGCTGGGAGCAAACAAGCTTTTATCTTTGCTTCTTTCCAGATGCACCTGTGCTCTGAAATCCAGCTGTGGATCACGGCTTTTTTAGGTACCTGGAGACACTCGGAGTATCCCTGCTTGGGGCGAAAAGTTTCTCTCCCTTCTTTTTCTTCAGTGCCTGCTGTATTGAACAAGCAACTCTGTCTTCTTACAGAGCAATGCAAGGCTGGGTTTCCTACCAGCTCCCCCCTGGCTGAGGATGGCGACAGCTCTCTGCCATCAGTGAGCACAGTGCCATCTTCTTTCTGACTGTGGTTGCTCCCCAAAACTGCTCCTTCGTCTCTTCTGAGACACTTCATCTCTGAGCAGAGCCCTTCTTTCTGCACTGGTCTAGGGGAGGGAAGCCTTGGGCTGGTTGGAGGATGAAGTTCACTGTTTGGAGTGGAAAAGCTGCACCGTGAGTAACCGGTGCCGGAGTTTTTACCGTATGAAGAATCCTTGGAGGAGCAGAGCTTCCTTCCACAGGTGTAAATCTGTGCCAGGGGGTCCTCTCTGGACCAGAAGTCGACTTCTGCAGGTGTGAATTTTCCCTGTGGCACCGTGTTTGGGATGAAATTGGTCAATCTACATTTTGATGCTGCTCGCTGCATCCCCCCAATGGATGGAGAGAGTGACACGGCTTCAAGGGTGTTCAGAGTCTTCCTGTCCTGAGCCTTACAGCTGCTTTCAGGAAGGCCTGGGAAGGTGGGTCTGGCAAGGTGACAGATGGACTGAATGTAGTCATCGCTGGAGTGTGACTCAGGGCTGGCTGCAGGGCTTCCAGTGCGCCTCACAGTGCTGGCTGAGTCTTCCACCACATCCTCGTGGGTTTCACATATGGTCGGGAGAGGCTTTGAAAGACTCAGCCTTATCCGGGGTGCCATGGCTGCAAAGAACAGACCAGACACAGTCAGCACGTGGACGCCAGCTGTGGTCAGGAAAGCCTGGGCTTGGTGCTGTGAAGTCCACGTTACCTGAGCCCACCTCACGGCTTCCTGGGGCAAACACTGGTGCTTAGAGAAGCTGCACTTTAACAGGCGGTTTGGCAGGGTTTTTATCTCCTCGGCTTCACAAAGAGCCCGTATGCACACACAGAAGCAGCCAAGGGATTCAGTGCAGTAGAGGAAATCAAAGGTTGGCTAAAGAGCTCAGCAATGGAGCTCCCTTCTGAAGCCTCACCAGGGGAAGGAGGACTGGCCCCTCTCACTCTCTAGGCTGCGGCAGCAAGGGACAAGCCTATTGTTTAACTACTACTTGATGCTCCACCGCTCTGTTAACGGTAACAGAGTTCTGGCTCTGCTTTGCGTTCAAGCAAGCAAGAGCTGATCTCAACAGGAGAGGAGCTGACCTGCCCCTGTGGGGACCATCTCGTAAACCAAGTGACACTGTGGCTGATCACAAAGTTATTCAGGTTGGAAAAGACCCTCAAGATCATCAAGTCCAACCAATAAACCCACTCTACCAGGTTCACCACCCGAGCAGATCTCTAGGTATCTAAGGTCTCTAGGTATCTAAGGTCTCTAGGTATCTAAGGTCTCTAGGTATCTAAGCACCACATCTAAACGATGTTTAAAACCACCCAGGGATGGTTGGCTGATCCTGAGCTGTGGGTGACAATGTACAACCACGTTCACTCCCATCTCTGACCGTGGTTCACAAACGTCGTTCCGCAGCGGTAGAGCCCCTCCTGAGTGTTTACACAGACTCAAAGGGATTTAATTAACGTCTCCTATATTCAAATATTTATCCTAGCCTCTGCTTGGGATGGATTTGCATCAGACCGCTCCCACTAGTCAGGGAAACCTTGTTCACAGCCATTTCACGTTGCAGTGTTTGATAACTGTATTGATTTCCTTTTTATTCCCTCCCTCTCTAAATACTCCCCCCACCCTACCCCGTCCTTTGCTTATCTCCCCTTCCAGCAGAAATGACCACAGAGCCCAGATTTATATCTATTTTTTTTCCTTTCTTCCTATCCGCCACCCCCGGCCAGTGGAATTCGAATGTGACTAATCTGCCGACACAACGCAGCTCTGTTGTGTGGTCGGGCACAAAAGTGCTTTGCTGGCTGTTTCAATGCCCTGCTTGTCGTTGCTGCAAATAAACCTCCCTGCAAAGCTGCAGATCACACAGGGAGCCCGAGTAAGCTGCTCGCGGCACGGCCACCCCTCCCTGAGCTGCTGGCTTTTACTGGTTTTAATCTCAGGTGCTACTGGTGAAGCCAGCCTAGCTGGGATTTGCTGAACTGAGGACAGGAGATGCCTGTTTTAACCCCTGTGACCTCTTTCCCCTTCTTTGTTGTCTCTGCTCACTCTGCATCTCTTCCAGCTGCAGGAAGAATCACAGACTCATTAGGGACTGGAAGGGACCTTGAAAGATCATCTAGTCCAATCCCCCTGCCGGAGCAGAAGAAGATGTGTTCCCCTGCATCCCTCCCACCCCATGACCAGCTCAGTGGCTCAGTGGTCAGGATCCGGGCCTGCAGCAGCCGCGGTGTCAGAGGCCGCCAGACACTCCAGCTGATGGGCACAGGCGAGTGGTGCCATCTCACGACAGCGCTAATCATTAACCAAGCCCCGTTAACGGCCCTTCCTCCGGCAGGAAATCAAATTACCCATTGACAGCAAAACTCTCCCAATGGGCTGGAACACTTCCAGCCCGGACGCGATCCCCTTCACCCAGGGCACCACGCCAAGGTCACCTTCCCGGAGACCCCTCAGAGCGCGTGAACCCCCCATCCCTATGAATTCCCTTCCCAGCCACGCCTGGAGCATCACCAGCTGCTGCCATCCCGGGTGCCGCCCAGCGATACCCAGCTCGTAGCCCATGGCCAGACCCCTTCCCTTACCTGAGCTCCTGCCCAGCGTGGAGGGACGGGCGGCTTTCGGCTCCCCCGGCTCTGCCTGCTCTCTCCGTCCCTGTTTCCAGTACAGAATCTGTGCTGCCTAGAACTGAACCAAGCATCAGGCTCCCTGCCTCCAGTCAGCTGATTCTGCTGCCTGTTTTGTTGCTGTGGCTAAATATAGCCCACTAGCTGCCTGCCCTGCCCGAGAGCCCGCGGCTGACAAATGCTCTGTGGCATTGGGACAGCAACCGGGCACTGGGGAGGCAGGGCCATCCTGTCCCCAAGGAGATGAGCCACGATAAATCTGTGCTGCTCCACTGCCTGATCGTGTTTCCCCGTGCGAGACGTGCGTGCGGAGCTGCAGGAGGGGCTGCCTGTGCTCTGAGTGGGGGTGGGAGAAGAGGAGCCCCAGTACCATCACATTTCGCTGCTGAAAGGGGGGTCTTTAGATTTTTGGGGGTGTTTTTAGTCCTTGCCTCCTTAGTTCATACCAGCTTTGCCCAAGAGGGCAGAGGGGTGCTTGCAGCTGCCTTCCCTCCCCACTCCCAGTCCTGCACTCAGCCATCCACCACTGTGTCAGCCAGCCCCAGAA
Organism: Phoeniculus purpureus; assembly: GCA_028565055.1. Lineage (NCBI taxonomy): Eukaryota > Metazoa > Chordata > Aves > Bucerotiformes > Phoeniculidae > Phoeniculus > Phoeniculus purpureus. The sequence continues at coordinate 6,320 of JAOXOE010026385.1, forward strand.
GCTTCTCTGAGCTCCTCTAACTTCGCTCTTCCCCACATCACAGCATCACAGAACATTAGGGATTGGAAGGGACCACAAAAAATCATCTAATCCAATCCCCCTGCCAGAGCAGGATCACCCATTTGTGTTCCGCTGAGCTGCTGCCTGCCGCGTGCGACCACACTGACCTGTCACAGCGCATCACTCAGCCAGGAGGATGGGCAGGTTCTGACCCTGCGGCTCTCTGGGCAGCAGCGACTTGTCTTTGTTTTCTGGCTTATGAATGTGCTGCAATCTGAGTGCAAACCCAGTATAGCTCCAGTATCCTTCTTGCAGCCTCTCCTGCAGCATCACATTGGGTGGGGAGGTGAATTCTGCAGCAGAATCATCCTCCTGCTTTTATTCATCAAAACTGTCCTCGGAGGGAGCCTTGGTCGCTGCTTTCCCTTACTGGGGAGTAGCTGCACAACACTGCTGTGTGACTAGGCCAGAGCGTCACCGTGTTCCTGAGCCCAGCTTCCCCCCACACCCCCTGCCTGAGCTGCTGGGATGAGAAAAGTGGAAAACCTAGATTTAAAATAAAGGCTTTGCTTTCACTGCAAACATTGCCAGCACTCCCAGCACTCCCAGCAGAATTGGCTTTGCCTGCTGGGTTGGTCACGCCAAGCCCACACTCATCATTCAGGCTCTTCCTTATCTCCAGTGGAAAGAAGTAAGCAGCTCAAAAGACTTGTTCCTCCCTTCAGGATACGGTTCAACTCAGAGCTGATTTGCTTGCTGGAAGTAGCCTTTGCTTAGCATTTAAAGAGGAGGACATCTGACGCTGGTTGGCTGCACTGGTGATGCCAGACGGCTCAAGTCAGCTGAGATGACCCTCAGCTCAGCCTTCCTGCATCCTATCTGCTAACAGCAATGAGCAGCTGGGATCCTGCTATAGGAGCAGCTTGGAGCTTAGGTTTCTCTTCTTGCTTGCAGGCACCATAATTACCATCAAAGAGAAAAAAACCCCAAACTCAGACTCCAGCTACTCTAAGCAGCTGCACTATAAAGCTTGGGAAAACCGTTTCATGAGGAAAATCACTGGTCTGGAAAGAAATTCCCCGTGTGCTGACATGCCCGGGTGTGCTTTCTTTATAAAGCTCTTCCAGATTGTTCCCTCCCCCTGGAAAGTCCCTCTTCCCAGCTGGAAATGTCTCCTCAAAGGTCTGATGGAACAAGTAGAACTGGGGCAATGCAAGGCAGCAGGCTGGGCCTGGCCAACCCCACCTTAGACAGTAGCAGCTCTGAGAGCAGCCCAATTAGTCTCAGGGTTGGGTTCTCAGGTGCCTAACAGGGCTCCCTCTGCAGCTTTCCCATAATGTTGGTCTCCATGTGGTCTTGCTGTTGCCCAGCGGGATGTGGCTGCAGAGACCTCACACTCCACTCAATGAGAAGCTGCCCAAGAGGCTCTAAAAGTGATCAAGACCCTCACAAGCCGCGGTCAGGTAAGGTGTTTCTTTATGAAACTGCAGGTTTGCAGTAGAACTCCCCTCCATCTACTGAAACGATTCTCATCCAGGTGCAGGCTGTTACTGTAGGAGAATCCCATTTATCCCAACCATCGCTATTGGGATTTCCCAGATAACCCCAGTACAAATGATTCCTTCTCTATCACCTTCGAAGTTACCCAGTACCAGGCACAGTGTGAAAAGCAGCTACCCTCAGCCAAAGAGAATTTACAGCAATACCTCACTTCTGTTTTACCTGTTCAGGTTCCTCTTCCCACAAGCAGTTGCTCAAAAGCAGTTAACTAAAAGAAGAACAACAACAGGAGATGCTGCACCTTTGAGCACCCTGTTTGTCTCTGGAAAACTGCTGTAGGTCCCTTCCAGGCACTCCCGGGGATGTCTGTGGTCAAACCATCCTGCTCTCCTGTACTTATACCCCTGATAGCAGGACAAATCAGCATTCCTGAGGGCTTGGAACCCGGAACCGAACGGGGTTAATAGCAAAGGAAAAGCAACAGCAGCGGTGCCCAAGCAGCTGAGGAGGACCCAAGTTATTAGTTCTGCAAGGATGGGTGAGTGTCTGAGATTTAACTGCTGCAGAGTTGCTTTTCTGCTTGTCAGAACAAACTCTGGTGGTTTTTTAATGCTTCCAGGTTGGGGGAAAAGCCTTGTCTTCAGCTGGCTCAGCAGGACAAGGGGCCATGGGTGTGAGCTGGAACATAGGAGGTTCCACATCAATATCAGAAGGAACTTCTATCCCAGTAAGGGTGACAGAGCACTGGAAGTAGCTGCCTGGGAAAGTTGTGGAGTCTCCTTCTCTGGAGACCTTTCAAGCCCAACTGGACATGTCCCTGTGCAACTGGATCTAGGCGATCCCTAATGTTCTGTGATCCTGTGAAGCATAACAGGCAGCTTCTCCTTTGTGTGTTTTTGAAGCTCCTTGCTGTTTGGATAAACAAAGCAATGAAGCTTTGGGAGCCCTAACTGGGTACCAGAGTCAATTTCCCTTTTGGATGTTCTCAGGGAAAATGTTTTAATGCTAAATGGGGGCTCTCGGACGGCACTGGCTAAAGCCAGTGGCCACCTGATGGGTGCACAAGACTGCCAAGGCTGCTTCAGAAATAGCTTTTGCTTTGGAATACTGCAAGGAATAATTATTTGAGGGTAAGAAACTACAAATCACCCTACACATTCCAAAGTACAGAAAAGCCCCTCTGGTAAAGCTCATGGCTGGATGCAGGTCAGACCTGATGGTACCCATGTGGCAGCTCAGTGATGCCACATTGCTCTGCTCCGCCTGCAGGGCCACAGCTGAGCCCCGGGCACTGGGGTTCAGCATCGCTGCCTTGGGTTGCAGCAGTTTCCCACTAACTGGTAGAACTGTAAAGTCACTCTTTTTACCAAGCAGTTTTACCATGCTTGGCATCTCTCTGCACCCACTCATCTCTGCCCTCTCCAACACCCAGAGCAGCTGTAGCACTGAGAGGCACCGGCAACAAGACATCACTGGCCACGCACATGGTCCTGTGACGCTCCTGCTGCAGAAACAGGGCTGTTTGGTAAACCAGCAAAGAGTGTGACTGGTGCAGGACTGGGCACTGCTGCCATCAGCTCCTGCGCTGAGAGCTGGAATCTAAAACCGTGTCCACAAGCGTTTGGGAAGGGGCCAGAGTTAAAGCTGGGCTTTGGTGTAGAATCATAGGAACATTCAGGTTGGAAAAGACCTTCGAGATCACCAAGTCCAACCAATAACTCTAGTTGACCAAGACCACTCTTAGACCAGATCTCTAAGCACCACACCTAAATGACCTTTAAACATCTCCAGGGATGGTGACTCAACCCCCTTCCTGGGCACCCAAGGCCTGATGACCATTTCGATACAGAAAGTTTTCCTCACGTCCAGCCTAACCCTCCCCGGTGCAGCTTGTGGACCTTCCCTCTTGTTCTGTCACTAATGACTTATGAGAACAGACCAGCAGCTGCTTCTCTACAGCGTCCCTTCACGTACTTGTAGAGGGCCACAAGGTCTCCCTCCCTCAGCCTCTTCTTCCCTAGGTTAAACAGCCCCGGCTCCCTCAGCCTCTCCTCATCAGACTTGCTGTCTAAGCCCTTCACCAGCTTCACTGCTCTTCTCTGCACCTGCTCCAGCACCTCAGTGCCCTTCATGAATTGAGGCACCCCAAGCTGAGCCCAGCACTAGGGATGGGGAGCAGGGTTAGGGTGACCCTGAGCATCTCCACGCATCACTGCAGAGCTGCTGCTCTCTTGTGTGTTTGTTACTGAAAGTTCAGGCCAGGAACACAGTTCGACCGGATCTGCGTTAGATTGCAGATGATTTGTGTCCCCTAATTACAGCCCCCAGCCCTTTAACCTCCCGTGCGTCGCAGGAGCAGCCATGGCCAAGGTACTGCTGTGAAACATTAATGAGCTGGTTCTGCATTAACGAGGCAGAGCTGGGTGAGAAGTGTCTCACCCACAGCTGTTGCCTTGGCTGCAGCTCACGGGGTGACTGGTGGACGCTGCTTGCACAGACACTGGCACTGATGCACACAGATTTTTCTGGAAATTACCAGGTAGTTCTTGGATTTTTTGCAAGCGAAGAACCAGCTGCTGCGAAGGCTGGGCTGCTGCAGCCCATCATCATTTAGCACAAGGCTTGTTTGCAGGAGCCGAGCTCCCCACCCAGTCGGGAACACAGGCGGAGACCTTTCAGGAGGCTGTGGAAAGTGATTTCAGCACTCAGTTTTCTTCTGATTTCAATTAAGCTCAGAAAAATTACTCCAGAGAGCCTCAGCTGGGAGTTTCCAGTCTATGCTGGTGTCACGGATCCATCAGCCGGGTGCTCATCAGCACTGGCTGCCTGTGGCTGGCTGAAAGCTCTGTACCAGGACCTTGACGTCTTGGAAAATGCAAACTGTGGTGGTGCTCGCTGGCAGCTTCTGCTGGGGATCCATCCCAGGAGATTTATTTCCTGATTCCATGATTCTGCTCGACACAATATAAGTGGTTTTTTATTGTCACTGGTCTGCACCGGGGCACCTGGTAGCTTTGCACGCTGCCGTTTTCCATACATCATCTGGGATTAGGGAAACGCACAGCCAGACACCAGAAAAGCAGCTGAACATCCCCAAGTGCTTGAAGGCTGATGCAGAGTCATCCCTTTTGGACTCCCTGCACTGCTCTCCTGCTTCTTGTGCTGAAACAAAACCCAGACACACCACGGTCAACGTACAAATGTACCAGGTAGGAGATTGAGTAGCTGCTCAGCTTCCAGCAAAGCTCCGTTCTCTTCCCTCTGCTCTGAAGACCTCAACCGCACAGAGGCCTGGCTCCCCTTTTTCAGGCTCTGGGACCCCTGTCCTTTAAACACAGAGCTCAGTGTTGTTTTGGAAGCTGTTGCTCCTGCAGAACCCCCGACCCCAGCACAGCTCACAAACCCAGTAAACCTGCCATAAAGACCTACTGCTGCATGAGAAGGTTTTACCTGATGATCCTGGAGGTCCTTTCCAACTGTACTGATTCTGTGAGAGAATCACAGCTAGCATGAGGAACTTCCCAGCCACTTGCAAACGTGGAACAGGCTCCATTTTGTGGAATAAATGGGCTGTTCCAGCTCAGCAGCCAGCTCTGCCAGACAGGTCTGTCAGCCCACTGCTGCTGCAGCTCTTTTATTAAAGAGCTTTGCCTGATTAACAAAGCCTGCAGAACCAGTTGGTGATAACCATCAGTGGAAAACATGGCAGTGTGACTTATCCGACAGTCAACCTGCTTCCAGCTGGAGCTGGGCTGCGGTTGATGCCCTCACAAACAGCCATCCCAGAAAACAACTTAATTCCTCAACTATTTGCTGCAGCTGGGCTGGCTGGGCTGATCACAGCTCTATTTCTTCACTGTTGATGCTGCTTCTCTTTCTTTCCTCCAGGCTCCATGCTTGGCCTTCAGTCCAGCACAAAAGCACCTTTAAATACATCCGTGCTGCAGTGGGAACAGATTTCACTCCATCTGCTCCTTCTTGCAGCCTCGGGATTCAGAGAGCCCTTTGCCCAGGATAAAGGGATTTTTCACCCTGACACCACAGTCCAGCAGCTGTTTCAAAACCGAACTTGTTGTGCCGTGCCACCATCTAGTGGTGGCTCGACTGCAAGCTCTGCATCTGCAGAGGAAAAGCAGCGTGAGCAGAGCTTCCGTAACCAGCTGCAGGTACCCAAGTGCTGCTCCTGGTAGCAGGGACGCACCGTGCCTTCTCATCATCTGAGGCTGGTGGGAGCACTGCTGATGAAGCATGTGTCCCATCCCTCCCCCCGTATATTCTGAACTATAGAGAATCAGACAGTCATAGAGTCTATTGGGTTGGAAGGGACCTCCAAAGGCCCTACAACAAGCAGGGATGTCACTCACCAGACCAGATTGCCCAGAGCCCCATCCAGCCTGACCGTGAATGTCTCCAGGGATGGGGCCTCCACCACCTCTCTAGGCAGCCTGTTCCAGGGATCTCCAACCTCCAGATTAAAGAACTTTTTCTGATGTCCAGCCTCAATCTACCCTTTTCCAACTTCAGATCATGACCCTTTGTCCTATCATTCCATGCCCTTGTAAGCAGTCCTCCTCAGCCTTCTGATAGCCCCTTTTAGGGATTAGAATGTCCCTATATAACACACCTCCAGAGTTCTCTCCCCTTCAGACTGTATAACCCCAACCCCTGCAGCCTGTCTCCACAGCAGATAGGTTCTAGCCCCTCCAAGCATCTTCATGACTCCTCTGGACAGGCTCCAACATTTCCACAACCTTCCCACATTGAGGGTTCCAGAACTGGAGCTATGTGGAGGTTTCTTCTACATGAGCCATCCTGCTCTGCTTAAACATCTCTGTTGTTCCTGTCCCACTCAGCTTAGGGAAGCTGCTAATGAAGGAGGGGTGACTGTGTAAGGGATGTATGTGGCACAGCACAGGAGAGCGATACACACACAGGCTCCTCACTCTGCCTATGCTACTGCTTACTGGTTTTAGTGGACCTGGGGTTGGAGGTGGTCTCCTGGGCAAATCCATCCCTAGCCTATTGGTCTTGTCCTTGTTGAACCAGCAGATAATCAACTTGCACATAGAATCATAGTATCATTAGGGATTAGAAGGGACCTGGAAAGATCATCTAGTCCAACCTACCTGCCAGAGCAGAATCACCTAGACCAAGTCGCACAGGAACATGTCAGGTGGGTTTTAAACGTCTCTGAAGAAGGAGACTCCACAACCCCCCTGGGCAGCCCCTTCCAGTGCTCTGTCACCCTCACCACGACAAAGATCCTTCTGGTATTTATATGGAACCTCCTATGTTCCAGCTCACATCCATTGCCCCTTGTCCTATCACTAGATGACACTGAGAAGAGCCCGGCTCCATGACTCAGCTGATCCCCCTTCCAGCCTCAGCAATTCTCAAACTATTTTGGTTTCTCCCAAGGCCAGACCAGTGGAATAATCCCATAAAGGCATCTTTAGACCAGAGGGGCAAAGAGAGGGGTGTTGGATGAATGTGACCCCACCATGGGTGTTTCTCATATCTGGGGTGCGAATATGAGACCCTTCCCCATGGCTGCTCTAAATATCTCAAAACCTCTGGGTCAGCAAAGCAAAAGCCAATTAAATAGAGCCCTTGTTGGTGATGTAAATTAGACACTGCGTGAGCTGTCACAGTGACTGAAAGGCAGGGTTTGGCTGCTCCACTGTTTTCTCGGGGCATTTAAGCAACTAAACGTCTTTCCATACTGACAATGCCGCGGTGGTTCGTTACCTGATTACAGAACACGTTGGACTCCACACGGTGCTAACTGAATAATCAAGTAAGAGGGAATCTTTCGAATCCTGAAGCAACAAACTTCAATTAAATGGGAGAGATTCAATTAAGCTTTGAAGGGAACCCGGCTATGAGCACGCAGGATGAGGCAGGAAAATGTATGCAAAGGAATTTCACGGAAAGGAGCAATTATTTTGTCAGTAGGACATGCAAGGCAAATGTGCTCATCAGTCCTGAATAGCAGCCAAGTAATGGAGTCTCTTAAGGAGGTGAGACGTGGGCAAGTAAAGGTGGGACTGTAAAGGATGAGAGCCTCGAGCATATTTAAGTGAGTTCTGTGCAGCTGTCAGCTCAGGTTTTGGTCCAGCTGCTTGTTACGTTTGGGCTTGGGTAAATGATGCCACAACGCAGACCACAGAATCACAGAACACTAGGGATTGGAAGGGACCTCGAAAGATCATCTAGTCCAATCCCCCTGCCAAAGCAGGATCAGATGCAGGACTTCATCAGAAAATGTACCCCAATTTCAGTCAGAGTCAGTCAGTCCCCAACCTATACTGGTACCTGGGGTTGTTCTTGCCCAGATGCAAAACTCTACCGTGCCCTTGTTATATTTCATTAAATTTCTCCTTGCCCAGCTCTCCAGCCTGTCCAGATCCCGCTGAATGGCAGCACAGTCTGCTGGGGTGTTGGCCACTCCTCCCAGCTTTGCTGACCGTGCACTCCAATCCCTCATCCAAATCAATAATGAAGTTTAAGGCTGAAGATGCTGGTTTATCTCCCCCAGATGCAGAATTTTCCTCCCCTAGCAAATCACAGAATCACAGAACATTAGGGATTGGAAGGTACCTTAAAAGATCTAGTCAAATCTTCCCACCAGAGCAGGACCACCTAGATCAAGTCACAGAGGAACATGTCCAGGCAGGTTTTAAACACCTCCAGAGAAGGAGACTCCACCACCTCCCTGGAAAGCCCCTTCCAGTGCTTGGTCACCCTCTCCGTGAAGAAATTCCTTCTTTAATCCCTCATCCAAGTCATTATTGAATAGACTGAATAGGACTGGTCCCAGTACTGACCCTTGGGGGACTCCACTAGATCCAGGTCTGCAACTAGACCCTGCCCCATTGACCACCACTCTCTGGCTTCTATCCTGCAGCCAGTTCACAATCCACCTCACAAGCAGATGGTCCAGACCACACTGCCTCAGTCTGGGTGCAAGAATGCTGCGGGAGACCATGTCAAATGCTTTACTGAAGTCAAGACAGACCACATCCACGGCTCTGCCATTGTCTATCCACCTGGCTGTGCCCTAGTATAAAGCTGTCAGGTTGCTCTTCCCTTTGGTGAAGCCATGCTGACTGTCCCTAATGACTGGTGAAGAAAAGCTTAGGGAAAAGTCAAACGCTTTGCAAAAGAACACAGACATTTGAATTTAATAAATTATAAAATTAAAGATTCTAATTTGTATATACATCTTTAATATACAGGAAAGGGCTATGTATTGCAATTCTCCGTTAAGGCATATGTAAGTGAGTGGAAGTTGCGTACAGATACTCGGCTGAACATCGCTAATACTGTGCACTGTAGGTGAGTAAATAAGAACGTTAAATGCATTAGGTACTAAAATAAAACATAGAACCCTTTGAGTACTGGTAAAGCACCATTTCTAGAAGTCTCAAAATATCTGACAGCGTTCTATGGAGGTGTTGTGAGACGCTAAATACTGAGTGGATCTATGACTATAAGGAGCGATGTGTTTGTAAGAGGTTACAGACATTTCTAAAGGGATGTTGGTGGGAAAACATGGCAGTAGATTGGAGCCAGAGGAATCTGGAGTGGTTTGGGATCTGTATTTTTGTTGTGAGGGGCTGTTGCTTGGATTTTAAGTTTAGACCAATAGAAAAAATGACACTTTAGAAAGACCTCTGAGACGGCCTCTGCAGGACTGTGTTGACTTGTAACTGTGCTTGAGTTTCTGGGGTTTAGGCTACATTAAAATACTGCCCTCTGCTCATTATGTCTCAAGATGCAGTACCTGGGCAAGAGCAAAACTGCTGCAGAAGACACTGTGATGATGCTCTTGCCCAGTTACGGCAGTACAGAGATGAGGAAACAGCTGTCAAAGTTCAAACGACAGAAAAAATGACCAGAAATTCCACTGCATGACATGGGATGAAGATGAGCTGATAGCAAACCTCCACTGATTGCCTTGGGCTGCTTCTTCATCATTCAAGGTCTGCTCTGTGTTTTCCAGTAGAAGTGAGGTAAATGTTCTCAGAAAACGACCGTCATGGGGAACTGCAATCAACGATCCCCATCTTCTCAAAAACTAATTCCATCAAGACTGTAAAGAGAAGGCAGCTGGTGGCTCTGCTTCATAAGGAGAAGGACCAGGCTGTGTCCTTCAGTATCTGTCTCGAGCAATCTAGACAAACTGCTCCTTCAGATATCATTTCTGTGTTCCCCAAAGAACAGCTACAGAAACATCCAGTAGAATTAAAAACAGTGAGAAATAAATGAAATTAAATCTCCTGCAAAGTGAGACTGAGAAGGGATGAGCCCTGGCCTAAACGCAGATGCCACCAGGCATTGCAGCTGCTCCCTAATGAACACCAGACCCAATGCAGCATCACACCAGCCTTCTGGCAAACTGCTCCTGCTCCAAGCAGTAGAAGTTTCCATCTTATCTGGAAAAATGCTTTTGGTTTGTTTGATTGTGAACTGACTCATTCTAGAGAAAGAACAAAGTGGTCAAGTTTTTGAACTTTGAATTAGATTTGCAAGCTTAGGAGAGTGTCCATGGTGTGTGTGAGTGAGCAAACCCCCGTGAATTGGTCTTGTCCAGTCTACAGCAGTCCTGGCTGCTGGGACGTACTCCTGGAAAACACTCAGCACAGAACTGGCCAGTCCTCTTCAAATGTTGGATCAGCACAGTGGAACTGGCCTTTCCTTGTGCTGTTTGCAGAAAGGTCACCTGAAGTCACACCACATCCTTGTCTCGATTGTTATTGAGATACAACTTAGCCCTTGGGACACAACTTAGCCCTTGGGACAGAAAGGTTATTTGTAAGACAGCACTTGAGCTGCAGACATTCCTCCTATAGAGTTTCTTCACATTGCCTGTTGACTAAGCTTATTCCAGAAGCTAGGGAAGAATAGAACCTATTAGATGGGTTATCTCAGGCTTCTGGAGGTCAGAGAAAGGGATCTCCACAAAGTCCCTTGGAGTAACAGTGGTACCATCCAGGCAGCAAACTTCTAGCTCCCCACTTGCATGACTTCAAGCTCCAATCTACTACCCTCTAGACCGTTGGCTTTGGGAGGGCTTTTGTTAACTTTATCATGTTTGGATGTGCTTCTAGGCTATGAAAAAGCTGAGGGTTGTGGTTTATGTTTATTGTCCACAGCACTAAAAGCAGGACAATAACTTGAAGGGGAAAAGATGAGTTTTACACTAACCACCTCTATGTAAAGGAAATTTGGAAGGCAAGGAATGCTCGCTGTATCTACAGTCTGGAAGCCCAGCTACAGCTTGTGTCTCCCATGGCACAGCAGCTGGAATGATGTTGCTTTTAAACACATCTTCCTTGCTTATAAATAGCATGGTGAAGGGTTCTTCTCCCATCAGTGCTCTGTTTTGTAGGTCACAGATGTGACCTGACCCTACCCTGTTACTAAAACTCATCCTGACCATAGGCAATCACAGACCCCATGGCAGAAGGCTACTGGGGACAGTGTCAGGCTCGTTCATGCATCACGGTGCTGTATCAGCAGACAGGCCATGGAGCAGGGCTGGGTGAGTGAAAGCTACCATGAGGGCAACTAATGACAAGCAGTCTTTGACCGCAGGAAAATGCTTAGTGTCTCAGGAGTTAAAGTCTTAGGAGAGACTCCTGCCACTGCCCCAGCCAGCCGCTGCTCACTGCTGCCAAACTGCAGAGCTTTAGCTCTGCTTTTCAAAACCAGAACAGATCACTTTGTGCTTGTGCTGGCTGCTGCTTTCACATCTGCAGCCACATTGGCTTGGTCCTGGAGATGTTTCCTAGTGCTCTGGACTTTTACCAGGCCCCTTATGCTTCCCACTCTTCATTAATTTCAATGCAACTCCCACTCATGTACCAAGTGGCTCCTAAACACTCACCCCAGTCCTCAAGAAGGGATGCTTGATGCCATCACACCACCTCAAAACATCTGCTCTCTGCTTTCCATGAAGTATTTTTCTTAAAGGAGGTCTTGTCCTTCAAAGACTTCAGGTCCCAGTTCAGGCCAGAACAGTTCGGTATCTCAGTGCTGTTCCTGTAGGCTCTCACCTGCCGTCCAGCAGCACCGGCTTCTTTTGAAGAGGAGACTAGGCAGCTCATTCAGCCACTGTGGCCGAGGACAGAAGGCAGGGTCACAGGAAGCCGTACGTCACCTCACAATACTTCTGAAGCTCTTTGCCAGCAGCTGGGCCACAGAAGAGCTCACACATTGCTGGAAACTCAGTGCTTTTCCAATAATTATGTGACTGTTACAGAGACTTTTTACTGGCACTGCTTCAAACTAAGACTGGTTCAGGCTGGAGGATGAGCTCTTACTCTGACTGGAAAATCTGAACTAGGAGCCATCAGACGGACATAGTGGTAAGAGTTGGATTTCAGGGAAGCCCTGGGCTCTGCAGGAGGTTTACTAGCAAAGGGGCAACAAATAGAAGAGTCCATGCCAGGAGAAAAACTGCTCAGATGCCACCCACAGCAGGAGCTAGTCCTCACTCCCTGTCTCCGCAGTGTTAGAGCCAAGCTGGATTCATCTTCTGATCCCCAACCAGAAATTCAAAGTGACTTATGAAAACCATGATGAGCCTGAGGGGAAAGAAAGTACTCAAAGGGTTGTCAGGTTACACATCTGAGAGTCCCTAGCAGACCTGGTACTGTGAGTACGTGCGTGTGGGTGGGTGTACGTGTAGGTGCAAGGGCACAGCGAACTGTTCGCTTCCGCACCAATGCAGCTGTTCTAAGGAAAGGAAGATAACACAAACCCATCTCCTCCAAAGCACCCTTGTCCTATGGGAGACACAGAAATGTTTTCTTAACAAAGCACCACAGAAAAGGCAACGAATCCAGTCATCTTTAGCTTAAACAGTTTGTGGGTAGAATAAAGGAATAAATCAGAGCAATAAAAGAAAGCACCAACCAACAAAGATCACTGAGGCTGTTGCACTACAGACTATCAAAACTATGGGTAACTGTAAACAGAAAGACTAGGATGTTGTCAGTCCAAGTTGGCCAGATCTACCCTACTAAGTGTCTTGTACCTATTCAGAAGTTTAGCAGAATCCTTTGAGATTGTTCATGGAAATATGGAAGCTATTGCTCGCCAGGTTTTAATTTACACATAAATACACGGCTACAGAGTTCTCTAGGTGTTTTCTGACATAGTCGCAGCTAAGGAAGAAGCTTGAGCACAGGCCAAGCTGTTAGCACAGGAGCAGCTCCACCGAAGCCAGCTCAGCTCAGCCTGGCGTGTCCTTATGCACCTTCCTGAGCCGAGGGCTGAGTTAGTGCCCGGGTTTATGCAATGCATGGGACCATCACAGGGTTGTCAACCACCTGCTTGTCAGCGTTAAAGGGAATTATTATGTCCTGGGACTGTTTTCCTCCATCCTAAGTGTAACTCCCATTACTATTCCCAAGTACTTTAACACAGGCATAGAAGACTTAAAGAGCCCGTAAACAAGAAGCCTGCTAAACTGGCCTAGGTCTTATGGCTCGTTTGGGTTCAATGCTATTGCACTAATGCTCTACTGCACCCTGTACTCCTAGCCCAAGCGTTCAGGTTAGCACTCACGAAACAATCTGTCATTTCCACTTAGAGTAGGCTTTAGGATTAGGCATCTCTGCCTTAGCACCACGTTGATTTCCCCCCATTTTTAGTCTCTACGACATGGGCAACTCTACGACGTCGGTAACATCTCTATAAGAGAAAAATGTTGTTTGTGGCACGTTTCCGTTTTAGTTTATTTTCCTAAGAGTCTCTCTTTTCCTTTTCTCAGCAATCAGCTCCTGAATTCTTTGATTCCTTGTCCTTTCATAAGGTATCCTCCTCTGTGTGATGATGTTGTGCTGTGGTACTTCGTTATCCAACCCATGGATTTTATAGGGGACATCCACCGCATTGATTTCCGGGTGCTCCTCAGTCGCATTGGAAGGAGGTGCCCGTGTTTTGGGACCAAGAGGAGGGCTGGTGGTAGATGGTGTGGTGGACCCTTCTGCGGGAGGGCTGTGCGTTGTCAGGAGCAGCTCCTCAATGACATTATTCTTATTTACGTTAGGATCAGTGGCATTGTCCTCCTCTGTCAGGTTGCTGTACATGTTGCAGGACTTGCAACACAGCTTATTGTAACCGGGAATGGAGCAGTACCGAGAGAGAACCTCCATGCGACAAAACATCGACTTGTCTCCTTGACAATGATCTTCTGAAAGAGAAAAAGGGAACAGATAAATAAAGAGCATCTTCACTTTCATCAGAAACAAGAAACACAGCTGAAGCTTTGGCAGTGGGCAGAGGCTTTGGTATTTAAAGTGGGATGGGAAACTGGCAAACGAGCCTTCTATAAGCAGAAGTAGGCTAAATAATAAACCCAAAACTCTACTTGCTTGAAGGGATGCAGAAGCCCATCTGATCTCTCAGTACCAGCCCCCTTCATGCTATAGACCATAGCACTCTAATTATCCCGCCAGCAGTACCCTAAAGACCCTGCAGCCATGACAATGTGTGTTCCTGCCTCGGCTTAATGCTCAAAACACACCTGTAGTGTTGTGTCGTTGCTGAAGCTACATTAAACTCCCCAAAAGTCACCAAGATTTATACAGAGAAATCTTTTTACCCCTTCTCCACTCCTTTTAATGCTTTTCTGCAACCCAACAGGGACTAACCACGGCCCGGGGTTATTTATATTTATTGGGGCTGTCTCAAGAACATCAGTCTCGTTTCAGCGTCTACCATGTAACTCAGAACGACTCCATCTCCCATGGGGGTGGTATTTGTGCCAGGTACATCTGCTCTGACAAATACAGCATTGCCTGGGTATGTCCCTTGCTCAGCAGAGAAGTGGTGCATTTACCACAAGGGTTTTCTCCTCCTCCTAGGAGGGAGCTGCTGTTTCCAGAACATCATGCAGTGGAGCCCAGCCAGTCCGTTAGTGACTGGAAGACTAACTCACAAGTCCCAGATTTTATGTCATTGACTGGAAAAGGGTAATAAAGGAGGAAGAATGACAGATCAACAGGTTCTGCGCTGTTGGTGGCTTTTATGATGATCTGCACTATCACAGAAGTGTTACAGCAGCCCCTGATCAGTGCCAAAATGTAGGCTAAGGTAGTAAAAAGAAAGCGGTCAAACTGTATCATCATCTGATAAACATAAATAGAAGCCTACTCAGACGTTACTCAAACCCTTGTGGTTTCTGCTTAGAGGAGGTAGAGGATGATATGAGGTGGATGGATGGTGAAGGGTTGGCAGGCTCCTTGGAGAGAAAGCTACCTGTCCTCCATCCTACATATACGCTCTACAGCTCCTGTGCTTCCAGGCTGAAGTGACAGAGCCAGAAACTACCAGGAAAAATCCCAACACGTATCCCATGCTGAAAGAAAGAGCAGTCAGAGGGCTGTTAGCAGAGGAGAGGGCTGAGGAGGAAGGCAGCTGACCAACAACTAAATCAGTAACAAAATATTTTCTGTGACCAGAGTGCTGAGACAGATTAAACCACTTCTGCTTCTCTCCGTGCTCTTACCACATCTCCACCTAGTCTTACAGTAAAGGATGAGTAACTCCAGTGTCTCGCCTTTATTTAGAGCTCACCGATAGCAGACAGCGTGCCCAAGTCAGCATGTTGCTGGAGCTCACTTTTCACCATCTTGCTCTCTGACTTAGCCTCAGAGCAGCCTCACAGCAAAGTAGAGAACGAGAGCAGACTCAAGAGATACCAAGCGAACTCAGAAAGTGTAGGTGTCCCCTCTTCACTCATCCTCAGTTAACAACATAGGGCATTAGAGGTGTTTAATTGGCAAACATAGCAGCCTAAATTAAACTAATAACTGCTGCTGCTGCTCCTTTCTTTATTCTAGTGCTGGCCGAGGAAGGTGGAAACTCCTTCCTTGCATGGTATTTGTGCCCAAATTGTTGCAGAAACTTCTGGATCCTATTTTCAAACATCATATTTTTCAAATCCTAAACCAAAATGCTGCTGGAATTAAACATCAGCTCCTTCCTTGGGAACCCAAGAATAGTACCTTGGGCTTGGGAGGCATTTATAAGGCAGCCTTCAGTCACAGAATCACAGAACATTAGGGATTGGAAGGGACCTCGAAAGATCATCCAGTCCAATCCCCCTGCCAGAGCAG
>JAOXOE010026386.1:0-18252 GCA_028565055.1 Phoeniculus purpureus
TTCTCCAGTGAAGTGATCCTGCTGTGGCAGGGGGATTGGACTGGATGATCTTTTGGGGTCCCTTCCAATCCCTAATGGTTCTATGATTCTGTTCTACGATTCTATGATCTGTTGGAATGGGTCCAGAGGAGGCCACATAAATGATCAGAGAGTTGGAGCACCTCTCTGATGGAGTCAGGCTGAGCAAGTTATGGTTGTTCAGCCTGAAGAGGAGAAGGTTCTGGGGGAACCCTCCAGTGACATTCTAATCCCTGAAAAGGGCCTCTCAGAAGGCTGGGGAAGACTGCTCACAAGGTCAGGGAACAACAGGATGAGGAGTGATGGCTTGAAGCTGGAAAAGGGTAGATTTAGGCTGGACCTGAGGAAAAAGCTCTTCAGTCTGGGCTGGGGGGGATCCCTGGAACAGGCTGCCTAGAGGGGTGGTGGAGGCCCCATCCCTCTAGGGATGACACATCCCTCTTGACACATCCCAGTCAGGCTTGACAAGGCTCTGGGCAATCTATTCTGTTCTAGTTAGAAATGTCCCTGCTTGTTGCATGGGGGTTGGACTAGATGACCTTCAGAGGTCCCTTCCAACCCTGTGGTAGTATGATTCTGTGTGTGTGTGTATATAGAAATACACACTCTCATCTTCAAAGCCCAAGTCAGATCACCAGTAGATTCTTACATTTGACAAGCAACCACATGAAGCTGAAAAAAGAAGAGGCATTTGGTTAAGACAACGCATTCAGGTTTGGCATGGGTATCATGGAAACCTGAGAAGCTACTAAGACTTTTCTTTGAAAGAGAAACCATTGCTGCCTGTCAGAGAGAGCAGCAGCTCTGCAGGCTCACATGCTGCTCTGCAAAGTCAGGAGGCAGCAGGACAATGAAGACAACCACTTTGCCTTCAACAGCTCTTCTCCATGCTTTCTCGTGTTTGACTACTGGCCAAAATCGACGTGAGCCACAGAGGGATGGTATGCTCTACACAGTATCTGGCTTCTGACAGCATGGCAAATGACAGCCATACCTCAGAGTGCAGCTACAAACCTCAGATCTTCCTAGGTAAAGAGTTATTTAGGAGGATACAGCAGCCCTTCTGCTCTTTATAAAGAGAAGAGCTAAGAGACACGAGTTGTTCAAGTTAGGTCTCCAAGTCTGCGTTCAAAGCCTTCACTACAGTGAAGGATAATTCTAAGACACCTCTCTCAGTAAGAGGCAGTGTATCTTACTTGTCAATTTGTTCATGTTTCAACAGCCTTCTGCCACATTTGAGCACTTCTGGAACTTCAGGTTTAAACAAATCAGGGTGCCACTGGGAAAACTAGAGCTAATGTAGAAGCAGCAAAGTTTATCTTCAAAAACCACTCCTGAGGTTGCCTGTGAGCAGATGCAGAGATATCTTTGGAGGCACTGAGTAGGGAGGCGAGAATGCAGGGAGGTTGGTGAGAAGGTGGGTTTATTTCCATTTCTTCGTGCACACACCAGGGATTCCTCCTGTGCAAGTCCTTACTGGGCAGTCACACAATCATAGAAAGTCAGCGGCTGGAAGGCATCTCAAAACAGAGTCAAACCCCAGTCCGCCAGGCTGTCTATCGGGAAGGCACATGGCAGTCCGGCAGAGCAGCACAGCTGAAATGAAGGGCAAGGAGGCAGCTCAGATTTACTCCAGCTCTGTGCACCGAGAAGGCAGGGCTGGTGTCCAGATTACTCCTGAAGCTAGAACAGATGCCGGACCAAACAGCTTTGTTAAACAGCATCACCAAGCCCAGCATCCATCCCCACTTTCTGCCTGGGCACCGAGAGCAGCTCTGTGGGGACTCCACCTTGGTGAATGAAAACTCAAGGGAAAGATGAACTTGGCTTTTGTCTTCTAAATAGACCTTTGATTACTTTGCTCTGCTCTAATCACATGAGTGAGTTCTTTCTTGTCCCGTAGCTGTAGCTATGGTTCATTTCCCTCCTGCAGATGGCAAGGCTGTCCCTGGGAAGTTCAGAGGGAGTGAAGCCACTCTTGCCACAAGCCTGGTTGAACACAGGTGGTGCACAAATGTACAGGCAAGAAGAAAGAAGTACAGAGGCAAGGAGAGAGCAAGGGAGAGGGACGACAGGAGCAGAAACCAGAAGTGAGGCAGACTATGGAGGAAGGAAACCCCTGGATTGAGGAAGAAAGAAAAGAACAAGATAAATAGAGGGTTGTGGCAGCATGTGATGACAGGCACTGGGATGAGCAGACACATACAAGACCCAGCAGCAGTTGTGAACTAAAAGTTTACAAAGGCTCATTTATCTCCTACACTCCCACTTCACAATATTTGAACTCAGGAAGAGAGAAAACACAGACACAGACTCTGTGTCTGCTCAGCCTGACCAGGATATCCTTTAGGAACCAGCCAAAACCCAAATGCTCTGCAATGTGTGACCGACGGCCATGCCAAAGAGCAAACCCCAGGGGAGTCACCCATTTCCCAGTACTGTTGGCTCAGAAGGAGGCTCCCTGCTCTCTAGGATGCTGTGTGTGGGTGCCAGAGCACATGCAGAATTATCCCATGAAGAAGGCATTAGCTTTGTCAACTGGACAAGGTGCCTCTCATAGTTGGAGAGCAAACACCATTTTACTCTATTCAGGTTTGTATTAGCAAATTACCTGGAGCAACACCTTCTTCTCTTCCAGTTCTGGGCTCCCTGGTTCAAAAGAGACAGGGATCTCTGGAGAGATTCCAACAGTGAGCTACAAGGATAGTGAAGGGACTAGAACATCTCCCCTATGAGGAAAAGCTGAGAACTAGGGCTGTTTAGCCAAGAAGAGAAGGATGAGAGAGATCCTTACTCATGTATGTAAATATCCAAGGGGTGGGCGTCAAGAGGAAGGGACCAGTCTCTTTTCTGTGGGGCACAATAATAGGACAAGGAATACCAGGGATAAACTTGAGCACAGATTCCACCTCAACAGGAGGAGAAACTTCTTTCCTGTGAAGGTGACAGAGGCTTGGCACAGGCTGCCCAGAGAAGTTGGGGAGTCTCCTTCTCTGGAGACTTTCAACACCACTTGCATGCATCCTTGTGTGGCCTCACCTAGATGATCCTGCTCTGGCAGGGGGTTTGGACTCAATGATGTCTAGAGGTCCCTTCCAACTCCTAACAGTCTGTGATTCTATGATTCTTCTTGCCTCCTCTTTCTTTTGAAAAACAAGCAAAGCAAAACCAAATGACAGTGCATGCTGTGCCACTAGATGTAAAAGCCAAAGCAAGGACATGAGCATTGACTTGGGATCCAGAAGTGAATACTGAGCTGTTCAGCTGTAGCAAAGACAATGCTAAGACACAAGTGTCCACAGCCAGCAGGATTTATACTGCACAAGCAGCGCCCAGAGGATTCCCAGTCCATCACTAGAATAGCTCCAAGCAGCATGTGCTTACTCATAGGAAACGGAACATGATCCTGAGATGCTGGATTTGCTTCTGTTCTTCTAAAGTGCTTGTTTTCACTTCCTCTCCCAAGTCAACAGGCAAGTTCCACTACTGGTGGCTTCAGACACTGGTTACTGCCAGGACAAAACCCTAATGTTCCCTTGCTATAGGCTTTATATTCAAAGCAGAAGGAAGAACATGGTTCAAGACTGCTAATGGAGCTGGCTGCGTTGAATGCAAAAGTCTCCTCTAAGCTGGCTTTGATGCCCAACAGAGGAAGCAGCTAAAGGTTTTTCTCTAAACAAAGCATCATATCAGGGAACAGAAATTCCTCAGTGGAAGATGTAGGTAGAAATACTGGCTGGTGGGGCAGCTGGACTTGATGATCTCTTGAGGTCCCTTCCAACTCTGATGACTCTGTGGTGTGGGCAACTTTGTGAAAAACTCCCTTAGGTTTCCCTTAGTGTCAGCAGCAACCTATTTCCATGGCAGGAAGCACAGAAGCCACAGAAGTGTAGAGGTGTGGTTCTCCAACATGGGACAACCTTCCTGAGGAGGGTGTGACTGCATGGACAGATGGAACACAAAACAAGAACGTTTGCAGCAGGCAGTTCTTTGGGCCCAGGTTTTACCTAGATGAAGGGAGGTGGTTGCCTTTCTCCCAGGAGCTCTGCTCCCCTCCCACACTACCGTGCCACCACTGCACCATGCTCCTTTCAGCAAGAGCAAATACTGTGGCCCATATGGTGATGTTAGGTCATGGGCTGGGCTGGGCTGGATGAGTTCAGAGGGCTTTTCCAGCCTCAAAAATTCTGTGGTTCTGTGGACTTGTCAAGCTGTTTGATAAATTCTTATTCAAGGAGGTTTCTTTTCACATTACAGAAACATCCTGGTTTCCGGTAAGAAGTGTTGCAGGCAGTGGAATTCCTTACGTGCTGGTTTCTGCACAGCGGAAAGCAGAGGAGTTCATCACAAAGGAAAAAAAGCCGTAGATGGATGGCAGTTTCCAAAGAGTTTCTTCTGGGTGTCCCCTTCCTTTCTCCCACCCTTTAGAATGTGGTGCCCATGCCCATGCAACATGGACAAGCTGGATCCGATCTTTCCCCAGGCTCCCAGCTGCCAAGCAAACACTCAGTGCCAGCACAGCGCTATTCTTCTGTGGCCGGTGCTCTGCAGGGAGATGGGATCCGATTTACCCCAAAAGCTCTGTCGTTCTGTTTCAGCTCTCCAGGGACACTCCTTAATCTGCACAAGGAATCCAAAGGCCTTGAAACAATGAGAGCAAAGGAAATAATTGTTTTCAGACATGCACTGAAATATCATTGTGTAATTCACAGAGGGGGAATGCGATGGCCCAACTCAGACTTCCCTGTGTTAGTTTCTCAGAGCCAGGTTGCCCCGTCCTTTCTGTGTATAGAAAAACAGGATTTGCAAAAGCTTCCTCACCCACATGGAGAAGCGATGGTACCTGGGGTCCAGGGCCATTGAAGATTCACCTCTGCCAGGGTAATGCAGTCAGGGGATTTGCAGCGTTTGGACACGAAGAGCACGATGCACATGGCCATATCTGTACCCTGTTCCCCACCACAGAAACCTCTGGGGAAAATGTCTGCCAAAAAAAGGTAGTAGGAGGGTCAACATGCAGATGCTGCATCAGTTTATACAGTGGCCAGCAAGTGCTGGCACTTGCTTTTGGTTTGCTGGCCCTTAAAGTCCCAGGGCTATGATGTTGACAGCGCTCAGGGAAGTGAAGCACCTGCTGGACACTCAAATTCAGTGAGGGCTGGATGTTTGAGGTCCTCCAGCTGCTGCTGTTAGACCTAGCTGACTATGCAAGAGGAAAGGAGGTGTGCACATGCCATTAGTTCTGCCAGACTCACCACCCAGCATACACTGGCAGCAGCAAGGGGCCAAAGCACCACTGTACCCGTAGCAATGCTGCTTGTGGAGAGTTCTGGAAAGTGTCCTTGGGGGCATATGATTTGGATTGTAAGTGTGGTTTAGAATGAGAAGTCCTGGTCCTCTACACTTTCTGCCTTTTGGCTCTCACTACCCTGAGGGCACAGGTCTTGAGAACAGGATTCCTTACAGGTACAAGTAAAAACTACATCTCGTCATCTAACAGGTCCAAGATCTGACCAGGACTACTCAAAGCAACCCTTCAAACACACGTAGCGTAGACGTCAAGTTCTTAGCAATCCCTCCCCACGTCCATTTCTATGGCACTGTGGTATCCGCTCATGCACCTCAACAGCAACAAGGCTGCTCTGTGCAGCCTCTCTCAACCCTCCTAGGGTACCACATGCAGCTGAGCCAGTACATAACCACCCTGGCATCAGCGTCTGCCACAGGACAGGCCAGGACTATGACTGATGACAGCTGTAGCTACAGGCCTATTTTTAAGGGCACTGCATTTCACTTTCCAAGGGCAGACACTGGTTATGCAGGACACCAGCAATTCTGAGGTTAGTGCAGCCCTGTTTTGCAGAAGTAAATCCATGTGCAGCCCATCACCACCGAGGGAAGAGAGAGCATGCTCCCTGCACCACGGCATGTCTCATTTCAGAGATCTCTGATGGCCCTCAGCAGCCTCTTGGACAGGTGATAGACACTGGAACCCATGGCTTTGCAAAGAAGACTCGCATAACCCACAGCCAACCCCCACGTTCTGACATAACGTCACCAGTCTACCCGAACTACTGCCTTCCTACAGCTCCAGCACAACCCTGCTAGGGAACACACAGGGTCCATGACCTGCAGGATCCACCACCAGCTATAGGAATTTGGACCATAAAAGAGATTTAGGGTCCTGCAGGAGACATAAAACTCAACTGGGGGGGGAAACATCATTTCAGGTTCCTTTCAGGAGGGGCTCTGATTCTCTCCTCTCTTCATGGCTTCAGCGCACAAAGTCGCTCTTTCTCTGTTTCCATAAGGGGGTCTTGCAGATCTCTGGCAGCAGAGATCAGGAGCCCTTTTGAAAGAAGGAACCCGCAGTTTGACCTGTACTCTGCTGAGAGACCTTTTGTGCCTCTGCAAAGCAATTCCCTGCACACAGGCCCCACTGCCGGTGGAGGGAAACGCTGCAGGAAGCAGGGATTTATTCTGCTGCTGACAATCGAGAGCAGCAGTGTCCTCTGGTGCCTTCATTGTCCAAAGGTGTTTGAGTGGAAAGCTCCCACACAATAGCGACTTTCCAGCCATGCCTGCTGAAAAAGCCCTTTGGTGCTCACCAGCTCTGCCAGTAATGCGAGACCTCAGGTGTCCAGGCTTATCTTCCAACCAAATGCAACTCCCATTACTCCTTGTAGCTACAAGAAAGGCCCCAAAACAAAGGCTCAGCAGCAGTGTGCTCCTCAGCCATTCAACGCCACCGAAGCAGGTGTTCCGAGGTCTGCATTCCCACTCCAGTCTGAAGAGGCTGGACTGAGACACTGCCTTTTGAAAGGTCTGCTGGAACAGAGAGAGGCAGGCAGCACATCATCTCTCTGCAGGCTGGGGGCAGGCAAACTACTTGGCTAATTCAGAGCATGAGCTGGCTGAGTGCTGAGAGATGCATTCCCAGGGAAATTTCTGCAAATATGGGAATTCATCTAGCTGAGTGGGTTTTACACCTTTTTTTTGTTTTAATGGGCTTTCTGTAGGGGCTTGGGGAGTGCACACCTTTCACTGGGAACTTTTACCTGCTCAGTTGATGAGCAAACAGGCACTGGCCGTGGAAATTGCTGACTGGCAGTAGAGCAAGTGCAGAGTGGGGCGATGAAGCTGGTGAAAGGTCTAAAGAATGAACCGTATGAAAAGCGTTTGAAGGAGCTGGAGCTGGTTAGTTTGAAGAAGAAGAAGAGGCTGATGGGAGATCTCATGACCTGAAGGGACACTGTACAGAGGTGGGTGCTGGTCTCTTCTCACAGGTTATTAGTGATAGGTCAAGAGGGAAGTGCCTCAGGCTGCACCTGGGAGGGTTAGGCTGGACATTAGGTAACACTTTGTCACAGAAAGAGTGGTTAGACATTGGAACAGGCTGCCCAGGGACGATGTTTAAAGATTGTTTAGATGTGGTGCTTAGAGATATATTCTAAAGGTGACCTTGGCTGAGTAGGATTATTGGTTGCACTTGATGATCCCAAGGGTCTTTTCCAACCTGAAAGATTCTATGATACCATGAAACACCTAGGTCCATGGCCAATGGGAAGAACCCAGCACCCATCCTGTCAGCATCCCACTGTGCACTGACAAGACTGTGCTGGGCTGGCTCACTCTGAAAATCCTCAGCTGAATTTAGAAAATCACTCTATTAGCTGGGGGGAAAAAGACCAACTGACCACCAGACTTGCAAAGGAAAGTATTAAGTAAAAGATAACGTTTATCACATCAGTAACAAACTGCAGCTAGACATCATCCAAGCACAGCTCAGGACGCTGGTGTGATCTCCAGTTTGCCCTCATAAATGATATTAATTGGTATTTGTTGTACACAGGTGTTAAAAGCAAGGCTGATGGGGAGATGTGTGCTGACACAGCCCCAAAGCTCAGCTCTTCCACGCCTCAGCCTGCTCTTGGGTGCTGCACTGAGTGCTTGGAGTAACTGGGGCTGAAGCTCTGAGCTTGTGTGTGAACATGATACTGAGCTGCTTGCTCTGCGATGCCTCATTAAAAACGTGTCCTGGTCACATGGCAAACATAAGTGGGAATTCCTGGATCTCTTTCTTTAAATAAAGAAAACTCTATTCCTACAGAAAACTGCAATTTTCTCTCCTTTTTCTCACTCATCAGCCAAACTGCAAGTGTAGGGCTAAAGTACTGGTCAGCTCAACTGGTTTCTGTGCTGTAGCATCCTCTGGGTGCTCAACAAAGGCTCCTTGTCCTGCTCTTACTACAAGCACAACATCAAGGCAGCGCCCACAGAAGTACTGAGTGAGAACAGCCCAGCCCCACCACCTGAATCAGGGAACAGCAGTGCATTCAGCTCAGAATGGCCCAGACAAATTTCCCAACATCTTTGGCTATGAGCAGTGCCTCGAGCTGTTGAGCCTCAAGTCTCAGGACGCAGTGGAGCCCTACTGAAACACACATGTTCTGTTATAGCAACTCCCCCCTTTTTTTAAATAAAGCTGCTGGTTCTGAAGATGCATCATCATAATGTCTTAAAAGCCCCAGCCCGTTTGTTCTGCCTAAGTGCTCCTTGCTCGGAGCGAGGCACCAGGGGACTGCGAATAACTCATTCGGCAGCTAAAAATATTCCCACCTCATTATACACTGTAGTGGATTACCCGATAATTACACTGACTAGATCTGAAGGTAATTACCATTTTACTCATCAGGTGCCATTTGCCTTAATAACAAAGTCAGCCACCCTCCACTACTTATCAGCAATGCCCACCATGGCAGCAGGTCTTCTGCGCTCCTGCCAGCCCGCAAGGAAGGTGCTCATAGAAACTTCTGAATGCCTCCTCCTCCTCCCACGGGGGAGTATCTGAGTATCTGAGCCATGGTCACAGAATCACCGGATTAGTGAGGCTGGAAAAGCCCTCTGAGCTCATCCAGCCCAGCCCGTGACCTAACATCATCACATTGGCCACACCAGGGCACTAAGGGTCACAGCCAATCTGTCCTTCAACACCTCCAGGGATGGGGACTCCACCACTGCCCTGGGCAGTCCATTCCAGGGTCTGATCACCCTTGCCGTGAGGAAGGGCTTCCTATCATCCAACCTAACCCTCCTCTGGCAGCTTCAGGCCCTGCCCTCTTGTCCTGTCGCTGGTTGCCTGGGAGCAGAGCCCGACCCCGACCTGACTACAACCTCCCTTCAGGCAGTTGTAAAGAGGGAGAAGGTACCCTCCTGAGTCTCCTCTTCTTGAGGCTGAACACCCCCAGCTCCCTCAGCCTCTCCTCATCAGACTTTTCCTCCAGTCCCTTTCCCAGCCTCGGCGCTCTCCCCTGGACCCACTGCAACACCTCAATCTCTTTCTTGGAGTGAGGGGCACAGAACTGCTCCCAGTACCCAAGGTGAAGCCTCACCAGTGCCCAGCACAGGGCAGAATGACATCTCTAGTCCTGCTGGCCACACCACTGCTCATACAAGCCAGGATGCTACAGGCTTTCTGTGCCACCTGGGCATATTGCTGGCTCATGTTCAGCTGGTTGTCAAGCTCGTACAAAACCAGTGTGACTGTCAGGACATGGAGGCTTCTCTCTGCCCAAGCCTTCTGGCTCCAGCACAGGGACATCTGCCAGGGAGGCATGCTGCCTGCAGCAAGCATTTCACACCACGAGTGATGCCTTCAGCATGACACAGATACAGCACAGTGGCAGCTCTGCGCCTGTGCAGCAATCACCATCCACACTGGAGTGATGAGGAACCACCCTACAGCCATCCTTATCGTGAGGTACCAGCAGGACCTGAACAGAGGAACTACTTGACTAAAACTTTCCTGCATCCTGAATACCTTTGAGAGCTGCTACTTGAGGCAGCAAGTGTGTGACTTGCAGTTGAACTTAGGCTAGGAATCAGTTTGGTTTCTCTTACAAACGTTGGCCAGATGAAGCCAACCTCATATGTCTTCACTACCACAGTTATGCTAGAGCTGCCCCACTGGCTGCCAGCGAAACCAGCTGACAGGGAAGGAAACAGCGATGCTGGGGGCTTGACAACACCTCTGCTGGGAATGCTGGAGACACCACTCCTGGTGAGTGGCAGCAACGTTTCTAGCAGTCCCAGCCAGATCAGGAGCAAGGCATCTGACCATGGCCTTAAGTGCCTTAGGCCATTTTTATGCCCAGGGGCCACCAGCTCAAGGTTTCCTCCACCGTCCCCAGTAGAGCAACCAGTTTAGTGCCTCCTCTTGCTTCGATCTTTCTGTTGCCCTTTTGTGGGATTTACAGAATCACAGAATGTGTTGGGTTGGAAGGGACCTCAAAAGGTCATGTAGTCCAACCCCCCTACACCAAGCAGGGCCATCACTCAATAAACCACGTCGCCCAGAACCCCACTCAGCCTGACCTTGGATGGCTCCAGGCCTCCACCACCTCTCTGAGCAGCCTGTTCCAGGGATTCTCAGATTCAAGAGTTTTTTCTCATGTCCAGCCTAAATCTGCCCTTTTCCAGCTTAAAACCATGACCCCTCCTTCTGTCATTCCCTGCCCTAGTGAGCAGTCTTCCCCAGCCTTCTGACAGCCCATTTCAAGGATTGGAAGGGCACTATCAGGTCTTGTCTCCAGGCTAAACAACCCCAGCTCCCTCATCCTGTCCCCAGAGCAGAGGCACTCCAGCCCCTTGATCATTTTCTGGCTCCTCTGGACCTGCTCCAAGAGGTCCTTGTCCTTGTGCTGGGGGCTCCAGAGCTAGAAGCGGGCCACCAGGTGAGGTCTCACCAGGGCAGAGCAGAGGGGCAGAAGCCCCTCTCTGGCCCCACTGGCCACAGAGCAGGAAGAAGAGAAAATGCTGCTACACTTCCAGTGGAAAATATGCAGGAATGAGAGGTCAGCAATACAATCCCCTCAAGTCCCCAAGACATGTTAAAGGCTTTATTGTTTGCCATCTAATACTAGAGCCTGCTTTGTCTTTTCTCTCTGCATTTAAAGCTACACGCACACGTGGGGGTTTGTCCAAGTCTGACCAGTTACCAAAAGGCATTTTTATTCTCTTCACAGTCATTTCCAGGAAGAGTAATGAATTTATGTTAATTTGGACAGAAAAGGCAGCGTGATGAACTTTTCAACTACTCCGGAGATAAATGGTAATGTATTAAGAACTTACTGCTGATAAAAAGATAAGACACAGAAGTTATGATCTTTCCACTGTAAAGCACTGCTCATTGACAAAGACAACTTATTGTGAGGAGTTTCAGCTCTTGCAAATAGTCCAACTTTTAACAATAGTCCATTTTTGCAGTGAGCTGAACTGCATTAGGCTTCTTCCCTCCCAGCCAGGGCATCTTCAATTCAGCATTAAAATCATGGACCAATTTCAACTGGAGGAGACCTTCAAGATCGTCAAGTCCAATCTTTTCCTAGCTCTATCAGCACCACTAAAACCTGCCCCCCGACACAACATCTCTTAAACACCTCCAGGGATGGGTACTCAGCTCCCTCCCTGGGCAGGCTGTTCCAATGCTTGACAACCCTTTCAGGAAAGACGTTTATCCTGACATCTAACTTGAACCTCCCTTGGCGCAGCTTAAGGTTGTTTCCCCTGGTCCCATCACTGGCCACTAGGGAGAACAGACTGACCCCCCACCTCTCTACACCCTCTTTTCAAGCAGTTACAGAGAACAATAAGGGCTCCCCTCAATTTCCTCTTCTCCAGGCTCAACAGCCGCAGGTCCCTCAGCCATTCCTCATATGACACCTGTTCTAAATCCTTGACTGGCACAGCAGCTGCCTTTGTCCCCTCTCCAGCCCTTCAGTGTCCCTCTTGCAGTGAGGGGCCCGAAACTGAACACAAAGCTCAACGTGTGGCCTCACCAACGCTGGGTAGAGGCAAATGATCAGCAACCTGCTCCTGCTGGCAACACTGTTCCTGATACTGGCCAGGATGCCCCTGGCCTTCTTGGCCACCTGGGCACACTGCTGGCTCATGTTCAGCCAGCCGTCTATTAACACTCCCAGATACTGGCAATCCAAAGCAAGAAATTCCCTTAACAACGGTGGATTTGATGTCATGGAGATATTGAAGGACTAGG
The DNA here is from genome assembly GCA_028565055.1 of Phoeniculus purpureus. Classification (NCBI taxonomy): domain Eukaryota; kingdom Metazoa; phylum Chordata; class Aves; order Bucerotiformes; family Phoeniculidae; genus Phoeniculus; species Phoeniculus purpureus. The sequence continues at coordinate 12,074 of JAOXOE010026386.1, forward strand.
CTGGATGCAGAAGAGAAAGAAGGAAAGACTATTGAAATTATTTTACCTTCTACTGAGTATTTTACACTCCTGCTACCTGCCTGAGATTATTTTTACCTTGCTTTTTCCAAACTATAAGTCTGTTTTCAGTAAATACCACCGGCAAAAGCTATTTCTTGCCCCAAATCTGTTTGGGAAGAACATTTTGGTGTGCTCCAGCCACATAGCAACATTCAGACACCTGGGCAGGACACATCGACTGATCCTCTTTGGCGAGAGGTTATCCAGCACCAAGGGATCAGACACATGAACCAGATTTTGATGCTGGCAAAGCACAGTAAAAAAACAAACCCCAAGGAGTTGCAACTCTGCCATTGCAGTCCAATCTGCTGAACCGGGAGCCAGCCTACAGTCTTGCCCCTCAGTCCAAAGCCACCCTAAGAGAAGTTAACTGGGCACCCCAGTGGTAGGGTAGCTGCAGTCCCAGATTGCAAAAGCACACAAAAGAGTGACAACTGCTCAGACACAACAAAACAAAATGATTTTGAGCTGTCCAGGATGTATATGGAGAGTGATGGAGAGTGTGGCACAGCTACAGCAGGTTCACTGCAGGGAGAGGGAGAAAAGGAAAGCACTGGGGAGCAGAGCATTGGGCAGCAGGAAACACTCATGTCTACAACCTCTCTACCCCCTCCTTCCCTGGTAACTTCCCTGCCAGTGGTTTCAAATCCCACTTTCTAGCGTAAAAGCTGAATTGCTGAGACCACGTACAGGAAATGGCAATAGAACAAGTGGAAAAGCTGCTGTTCAGCACCAGTTGCCACCCAAACACATCAGGACACTCGGCTGCCAGCCCTGTGGCAGTAAGCACTGCTCTGCAGGATGATTGCAGGTTTGAGCTGCACCGGAAAACGGCCAGACCTGAGGTTTATTTTACTTAAAGCAGTTCCCTGTGGGATCGCGCAGACACAAAAGCGATCCTTTAACGCAAAGCTGAATGACAGGCTGAAGTCAGCAGGCTGTCTATGAGAGGAGAGCAATGTCTGAAGTAATTGCTGTCACATTATCATGAGGGATGTTATCAAGTAGCAAGGCAAAACCCGTTAAAGGGAGGAAGATGTGATGCTTATGCTTGTGTCTCCTCAGAGCTTAAACCCTGCTGCCGGCTCTGCTCAGGGCTTGGGGCTGGGAGTTTTTACTTCACGCAGTGTTATTTGTCAGGGGTAACAGCTTGCTGGCAGTGCCTCCTGTGTCTCCTCTCCAAAATCAAATTACTTTGTGCAGATGGAAAATGACCTGAGAAATCAGACATGCGTGTAACGAGGGACTGGAATTCTCAGCGGCATAAGGTGACGGAGCCAGTGGGAACCCCAGCAAGGCACACGTCAGTTGAGATCAGGTTAGAATCATAGAACAGTTTCAGCTGAGAGAGACCTTCAAGAACATCAAGTCCAACCTTTTCCCAGCCCTATCGGCACCACTAAACCCTGTCCCCCGCTGCAACATCTACCCTTCTCTTAAACACCTCCAGGGATGAGGTCTCAACCTCCTCCCTGGCAGGATGTTCCAATGCCTACAACCCTTTCAGGAAAGAAATTCCTCCTGACATCCAACCTGAACCTCCCCTGCTGCAGCTTAAGGCCATTTCCCCTGTCCCACCATGGGCCACTAGGGAGAACAGACTGACCCCCGCCTCTCTGTACCCTCTTTTCAAGCAGTTGTAGAGAGCAATAAAGTCTCTTCTCAATCTCCTCTTCTCCAGGCTGAACCCTCAACTGCTCCTCATATGACACCTGTCCCCAACCCTTTACTGGCTTGATAGCTGCCTCTGTTCCATCTCCAGACAGCTGGATGCAGGCTCATAAATGCTCTCTGATGTCTGTGTGATTCTTTTAGACCTGCCAGCATCAACAACCGTGGAAGCAGGACCCCAGGACAGAAAGTTTTCACATCCTACCCCTGGTGCCTAATGACCACATCCAGCTCTTGCTGCTCACTCTCACAGATACATCTCTGCTGCTTCCTCAGCCAGCTTTTCCTCCGCACCTCACACTGTCAGTGTCCTGATGGACATTCCTCTAGAAACTCAGGAGCTCTTCTCAATCACTCCATGAAGTGAGCTTGCCTCCCCCAACCAAGACAAAGCGCCACAAGGAGCCAGTTGAGCCTGAGCAGCCAACACTCATGCTCTGAGCTAGTCCATCCTCTCTCCTTCTCATCACTCAGTTTGTACCAAATTTCAGCATCAATTTTTCAAAGTGGCATGAAGGATCCTGGCAACCATCAACTGGTTTGCTCTCCTTCCCCATAGCAGGACGCAGACCTGCCACATTCAGCTTGCAAGGCAGGTAAAGCACTTCTGTATTATTTATCTTTAGTTATTTATATTTATTCCATAGATTCTATGACTAAGTGTATACCCTCATAACACATAACTACAGTAAATTATTCATTCTATTAAGACACGAAATACATATCTCTATTTAAATAAATATATTAAAATAAATACCAATCCATTTCTTTGTACTCTGGCACAATGAAGAGACAAAATCAGAGGACTGAGATATCAGATACTTCTGCAGAAGCAAGGAAATGGGGCAGTGGGGATGAGAAAACAGGCCCCCAGGGTTTCATGTTTGGTCCACCAGACCACAGGGCTTCTGCATGCTCTGCTGTCACTGAGAAGGGACAAGGCAGTGGGAGTTACTCCCCCAGTGTCTCTGGATTGTTGCAGACCAGCACTCTTGAAGAAGGAGCCGCAGAATCATTTAGGTAAAGGACTCATCAATGATTTATGATTTCTTCCACAGGGGAAAAGGAAAAAGCTACCGACAAACTGCAGCTGTAGCAAGGCAAGCAGCAGGGCCAACATGCAGGTCGCTTTGCAGCCAGCAGCCTGCTGCCAGGGAGCAATGCAGAGGCAGTTGCATGGCCCCAAGCCCCTCTGAAAGCTACAAGTCCTCCCCTCAACCTTCATGAAACTTTTGCCCTCCCACAGGATGAAGCCCACAAGCTGAGGTATCAAAGACACAGCTGCAGGTACCCTGTTCCAGCTGTACTGAGCACAGCCCAGCCGCCAGGCTGCCACATATGGCCATCTCAGAACATCGCAGCGGTTTTTAAAATCCGGCATTTCTGTCTTACCCAGAAATAAACCACAAGCCAAAAAGAAGTCTTCTTGGACATGGTGGCTCTGGCAGCATCCTTGTCATGAGCCATCAGTTGTTCACCTCCCTGGCTCCTATGGCACAGATCAAACCTGCCTTTCGCTGGATGCAGGAGCAGGATTTGCAGTGGAGAACTTGACCCTGTGTCTCCCAATCATCTGTGGGCTTTGGGGAAGAGATGCACTGGTGCAATGCAGAGAGAAAAGCCCTGTGCCTGCTTCAGCATGGTGGGTGGGCTTCACAGAATCACAGAATGATTGAGGCTGGAAAAACCCTCTGAGCTCATCCAGCCCAGCCCATGACCTAACATCATCGCATCAGCCAGAGATCAGGGCACTAAGGGCCACAGACACTCTTGTCCTTCAACACCTCCAGGGATGGAGGCTCCACCACTGCCCTGGGCACTCCATTCCAGGGTCTGACCTCCCTTTCCATGAGGAAGTGCTTCCTAAAAGACTTACAGACCACCCTTCCTGAGAGCTTAAGTCTCTAAATAATATCAAGTGTTCCAAGCTGGACGAAACCTCTGCTAGGGGGGTACTTCTGGGGCCTTGGCAACCTGCTGGGTTGCACCCAGGCTGAAGTGAACAAATACTGATCCCAGAAACAACTCCACACAAAACCTTCCCTCTTCACCTGCTTGGAACCAAGAACCACACGGAGAAGAAAACACTAACACTGCCAACAACTCAATGTACTTGCAGCAGCAAGGTCAGGGTGACATGGGGTAGAAGGTCCTACCAGAGCTCTTCAGTGTCACAGAGAGGATGTTTCAAAGGAAGACAAAGTCACATGTGAGAGAACCAGGAATACTCTCCTGGGAGGGCTGGTTTGGCCAAGCTCTGCGATTTCTGCACAGGGACTTGCTTGACCTTGTTCCTCAGCCTCACCACTCCTCGCACCACTGAATTCACACATTTTTCATACAATCATACAATCATTTAGGTTAGAAAAGACATTTAAGATCATCAAATCCAACCATACATCCTACTCGACTAAGTCGACTGTCAGACCCACCACTAAACAATGTTCCCCAACACCACAGCTCTGCAACTTCTGAACACCTCCAGGACTGGTGACTCAACCCCGTCCCTGGGCAGCCTGTTTTTGTAACAGATGTGACCTTTATTCCCTCAAACCTAGTAAAAGAGCCTTAAAACATATTCTGTGGTACCCTGACCACAGCCCTGCTCCTTAATGCCGAGCTTCATGCATGGGGAAAGCATGAAGGATCAAACTCTTTCCTGCACCACTGCAGTCAAACCATTAAGAAGAAGAAAATGCAACTCAAACATCTCTCAATTCTAAAACAACGGCTGCAAAGCCTAACGGGTCCCCACAAGGCCAGCCCAGATTTCTGTTAGCTTCTGGAAGCCTTCAATAACCCAAAATGAACAGCAGAGCCATTGGAGATGTGTCCCTGGCTGTGGAATACAGGAGCGTGTCAAGAAGGTCCTGAGCTCCAGCTGGCAGACACAGAGCAAAGTCGAGCACATTTGCAGGGAATCACCTTTTCTTCCTTCCCTTGCCACAAGGGCAACATTGCTGCTTCTGTGGCCAGGAAACTGAGCAGCTTCCCCCTGCTTCTGGATAGCACAAGCAGAGAAACCTGATGTCTTTAACCTGCAGCCTTAAGATGAAGAGGGTTCTCCTACTCCCACAGACCTGGTGCCAAAGCGAAAGGAGGATGCTCACAAAGCATCGAAAGCGAAGGGAGGACTATTCGCTGGGGTTCCTGCAGGATTCTTGCAGTGACAATAACAACAACCCAGCAATTCAAACTGGGATCTACAAGGATTTTTTTTTAGAAGAAAGAAGATGCTGTTTTTAGCGTGTGTAGGACCCACCACTGTAAACAGCAACGCTCCTCCACCACCATAAAACCTCACAGAACCCTCAAAACCACAGGCAGGAAATGAAAGAGAATTCAGAGGAACACCAGCACCAAACGAGCACATCTCTGTAGGGATTATACTGGGAAAAGCTAAAAAAGAACAAAGACCTCGATGTTTTCAAGCACATGGCCCATGCTCAGCTTTGCTGTCAGGAGTTCTGCAGGCAGCCCTGCAGACCCCAGTCATTCAGCGGCTGCCAGGCAAGGCAGGGAGGAGACCCAGGAGACCCTCTTTATTTCTGGCTTGCTCTTTATTAACTCTAGAACTGGAATCGAGTCCAAGCTAGCTATAACACTTGACTGTGCTCCCCCCCTTCCCCCTGCCCTAACTTCTTTCCCTTTTCCTGCAGCTCGCCAATCCCTGCCCACACACGAGAGAGGCTCCAGACACCCCCAGAGCAGAGGCAGGGGAAGGAAATGCCGAGATTGTTTGCTGCAATCTGGCCGAGGGGGCCAGTGGGACAGAGTGTTCTCCAAAGATCCCCGCCAGGGTGAGGTCAGCCGCTGGTCTCTGCTGAGTGTCGGGAGGGCTTTGCGTGTCTTTGCCCTTCCAGAACGCCTCAAATCGGCTGTACCCAGATTGCTGGAGACAACCCTGCGGTGACACCCTCCGAAGCTTTAGGGGGAAGAACAGCCACGCACCACACTGGTGCTCACATAAAACTGCCAGAGCTCGCTTCCTGCCGCGGTCCCGTCTAGTAACAGATGGGAGAGGGGGAGAAAGGGGTTGGGGTTTTATTTTCTCCTCTTTCATTTTTCCATATTATCCGAGTGTTGGCAACGGGCTGCTGTCAGAGAGTGCCGGAAAGTTCATTTACGGGAAACCTGCGGAAAGCAGAGCGGCTCATAAAACTTCTAATGCGGCGGCTCCGGTTCCAAAGTAACGACACGAGAGCTGGAAGGCTTCGGGGCCGTCGGGGAATGTGTTGGCAGGGCACTTATGCGCTTGGGGAGGGCAGGGGAGAAGGGACGGAACAGAGGGGAACAGGAGAGGGAAGACGGGAGAAGGGGAGGAGGAGAAAAGGAGAGAGAAGAAGGGGAGGAGGAGAAAAGGAAAGAGATGAAGGGGAGGAGGAGAAAAGGAAAGAGAAGAAGGGGAGGAGGAGAAAAGGAAAGAGAAGAAGGGGAGGAGGAGAAAA
>JAOXOE010026387.1:0-21944 GCA_028565055.1 Phoeniculus purpureus
TCACTACATGATACTGAGAACAGCCCAGTTCCATCCTCCCAACACCCACCCCTCAAATATTTGTAAACATTTATAAGATCACCCCTCAGTCTCCTCTTCTCCATGCTAAAGAGCCCCAGCTCCCTCAACCTCTCCTCATAAGGAAGGTGCTCCACCTTCTTTATCATCTTCGTTGCCCTTACAGTTCCCTTACAGCTGGGCATAAATCAGGGCATTTATTGATTGCAATGGCAATGTTGCCCACCAAACACAACAATTTCTTGCCACCTTTTCTTCCTCCCACTGGGCCACGACAATCCCACCTTGGCAAGACAGATTCATCCTCTCCAGAAACCCACTCCACTCACATGTGTATGTACCCTGAAGAGACTCCAATTCCTCAGCTACTAAAGCTAAACAAATCATTAAATGTTCCTCAAACCAGATATGGTTATTACAAAAAATACTCCAATGCCAGAACTGCAAATAAATCACAAAAAGAAGATCAAACCTCACAAACTTTATGACTCTCATCAACCTGCAGACATACTCAGGGCCCTTCTCTCTGTAACTGTATTCAGACAGACAAATCTCACGCTCCCTTTGGTACCAGACAGCCCTGCTGGAAATGAAACAGCGAAGAAGGAAGAATCATGATAAATAGCTTTCCAGATCTAAATTAGTCACCCAGATTCCCTTTACCTACAAAAGACAAATTGGGAGCTCCCAAAAGGCCCCTCCTCGATTTCAATCACCCTGATTTCACACGCCTTACGTATCAGGTCTTGGAGAACAGCCTGGGTTTTCCTCACCGTTGGAAATACAGATAGTTCACTTTGACTTGGCAGAAGTTACAAATCCAAAATTAGACAAGCTGAGCTCTGGACCAAGGCAAGAATCACACATGATATATTTTAGCCTGACAAGGTTTATGAAGATTGAAGCATGGAGGTGCACCAGATTGATCTGTACTAGAAATCCTTATAACTGGAATGAGACACTGAAGATAAAGTTGACTGGCAGCCAGCCAGGCTGTCAACAGCATCAGAAACCACTGTACAGATGCCTTCTTCAGAAAGGTACTGGAGTGATGTTCTGCCATCAAGCATATGAGCTCTAAATACTAACAGGAACACAGAAAAGAGGGCCATGGATCTCATGCCATCAGTTCAACGAGGCAAACAAAAAGTCAGCTCTCTCGGTTGAATCTCAGCCCATTTACAAGACGTCAAGCTTCAGCATGTTACATTTCCCACTTTTCTAAAGTACTCTGCTTCTCCCCTTCCATCGCCCACTACTTCCACATCCTACCTAGTCATTGACTCCTTACGCAAAGCACCACCTATGGACCACCTATGAACAGACAGATAGTTCATCTAATTTTGCACAGAGAGTTCTGTATAAACTGGTCTTATTACCTCAAACAACAGTCAGAGCTCTCAGAGAGGACCTCGCTGCCATCGTTTCACTATGAAGTGGTTCAAGACAATTCTGCTCTCCTTCCCACTGCCCAGATAAGCCTTCAGGGCTCACTTACTCAGTAAGGCAGCTCAACCTAGTTTTAGATGTGAAGAACTGGAAAGCTAAGAGACAATCTGACTAGGGCTGTATAAAAAGGCAGTTAGGAAAAGAACTGAGGTCTCGTGACTGATAGCATTGGCTATTGGGCACTCTGCCTTTCAAGGTTCAGGTTGATGACAGTTAGAGAAGGACCTATCTTGCTAGGCCACATAAGGAGGAGATAGCACAGACATGCGTCCAGTCCCCATTGAAAGGAATACAGTCATCATGGGAAGCAGTGCAAAATGGAGCCTCACACCTCAGTGCAGAAGCCATGGCAGCACTGGCTGTGTTCTGCTCCCCAGCAGGAGAAAGCCAAAGAAGCTCAGAGGCAAACTTGGAGAACAAACAGCCACAAAACACAACGCAAAAGTTATGGGGAAAATACTAGTGTGGAAATAAAAGAGCTAGTGAGGACATGAGGAAACAGCTATCAGCACAGGCTGAGGAGCCAGGCTCTGCTCCCTGCTTTGATGAGGTTCAGCACAACCAAAATGTTGTGGTACTGAGAACACAAGCTAGGCTGAGTCAGGACAGGACACAGGGCACGCATGTAGCTCTCTGTGCCACACAGCAGCACATGAAGACATCCAGGATTTAACAAGATAAAAAAGAACATCCTGGATGCCAATTACTAATAGTTATGGCAACCGATCATTTAGGGAGACCTTTTTCCATCACCGTCATCTGTCTAAGACCTTCGCAGCTGCATCTTCCAAAGAAATTCAAATAGCATAAAACTGGATCTAGAACTCCCAGAGTGTGGTGCAGCAGGAATGAGAATGACTACCTTCAGTGACCCTAGCACAGAGGTGAAGGTACTCAGCAACATGCAAAATAAAAATGTAAGATGGACTTCAAGATACTAGAGAAACCAAAGAAGGGACAATGTAAAGTGAAGCCCAAGATCCGCACAGCAGACACTGGCTGCATCTCACGCATTGCCTCCCACCTCTACCCTTCTGTGAGGCACACATCACAGAAAAGGAGACAGAAAACACTTTGAAAGCCACAACCGAAGCTTTTAGAAAAACATTTCACTATGTGAGGCTGGTTCACCCTGTCATCCCTTCAGGTTGGCACCGCAGAAACAATTCCTTGTCTTTCTTTGCCCAGGGATTGGTGACAATGAGGATGAGGTTCGCATGGAGAGATACACACACACAGAGCAAGTTTGCTACGAGAAAGGTTCAACCTCTCATGTCCTATCGCCTGGAGGAGGCCGGGACATTTAGATCGTCCTCCGAGAGGGCCAGTGAGACCTTTAAAAAATGACACACAGTCTGCAAGCCCTCAGATTCAAAGAGACAGGTACTCTGGTGGCCTTCTCAACTCTCCTTGCAGTCATCAAGACTTAACTTGGTTGCAGACATGAACTATCCCCTCCTTGCAAAGGCCTTGCAATAGATCTGTGTCAGCAGCGATTAGCTGTTGCCTGGCACGTCATCCATTTGCCATTTGTTAGGCCAAACATGCCAACATGGGTAATCTAATCTTTGGCCGCCGACGGCCTCTTCCAGGTTAAATGTATTAGAGGAGGGGAGGAAAGCGGTCTCGTTCCACAGGCTGTGTCCTGCCGCTCTCTAACATGGCCTGACCCCCCCTCCTGCCCGCTTCCCCTGGAGAGCGCCGGGGTCAGGACCTCCACAGCATGGAACTGGGTAAAACACTAACAGGGAGAGATGAGAGGATATTAGAAACATATTCTCGAGGCCTCAGCGCTTTGGAAATCTGAGAACAACATGAGGCGTTAAGTTAGAGCTTTCACTGCTGGGGTTTGGGCTGGGGGGGGGTGGTGTTGTGTTGTGGTTTTTTTTTTTAAAAAAAAGCATGTTTCAACAAGAATTTGATAAAGATATCAGCGGGACAGAGCTGAGGAGTTTTAACACAGCAGCAGTGAAACACGTAACGCTCTGTCCAGCGGAGTCCCGTGCTATGAGACGCCTCAGCCCAGAGCTCACAGGTTGGGAAGAGGGATGGTTTGGATTTAAGGAAATATTTCAAGGATAGTAAAAAATAAAAAATTATAAATAATAAAAAATTAAGGAAATATTGTATCTGTCAGAGTCCAACGTATCCAGAGCCAACAGCATCACTTGGTGGCCTGGCAGGAGGGGATGTTCCTGGGAATTCCTAAAACTGAGGATTATGTATCTGAAACCAAGGGAAATCACAGAATCAGTGGAGTTTGAAGAGACCTCAATAAATCATCAAGTCAAATCCCTTCTCTCCTCAAAGCAGGACTGCCTAAAGCACAGTGCACAGGGATGCAGCCAGGTGGGATCTGAGTATCTCCCAAGCAGATCCTATTTACAGATAGACTATCTGTCACAGATAGATTATCTGTTCTACCCACACACAGAATACTAGTGGCTGCCACTTTCACAATCACCTTTCTGAAAGTGTATTTGTCCGTAGCTTATCAAATGCTGCAAGAAGTTTACTGAAGTGGAAGAAAGCAGGAGGGGAAAGACCCGGCCAACTATGACTTTGCTGAAATCACAGAGCAGAGGCACCAGTTGCACTTTGAGATTTAGGACGTACGAAGGCTTTGGGATGGTTGTGTCTTTTGCTTCCTGCCCACTGTGAAGGGCCTTGTGATAGCAGACACACAGCCTCCCCAGCTTTAGAAGTGCCTGTGTTGGGTCACTTTTAATGCCTGGTCTCCCCTATTTGCACATGCTCAGGCTTTGGAGGAGATGTTTAATTCTGGTTTCTAGCTGCTCCTCTCCGACACAAAAATCGTCAGAGTTGGAAAGGACCGCAAGCAATCAAGTCCCTATCCATAGAGAGCCACCAGTTGTCTTTTCCCATTGACCTATTTGGGTGAGACTCCTTCGAGCTCTCTCAGGCACAGGAGCAGAGTGAATTCCCTAATGAGATAATTTCACTGAAGTCTGGGGTAAGACATGAACAACTGAATGTACACAGAGCCAGCTCTGAACACCAGAGACACTCTCTGCAGAAGTTTGACAACACATCACAGATGAAAACACTTACGAAAGACTTCGCAGAATGTTCCCTTGCTCTGAAAACAATCCTCAGGATGTTCTACAACTGACCCCAAAAAGAGAGAGATTTCTCTGGCTTTGGTCTACCACAGCAGCCAGGATTGTGTTGGTTCCCAAAAAGCTCACGGACATGAGCTGCCTATTCTCATTACTGTCACCGCTTTTATTTGTGTTTCTCTCCAAAGATTAGCTTGGGAATACGCATACCTCCTCTGCCCTGTCAACATCCACACACTTAGAGGAAATTTCATACTTAGATGCATAAAAACCACAACAAGTACACAATGCCCATTCTGAACAACAGATGGTTTCCTTGCGCTGTGGCACCTCCACAGTTCCTCCACAGAAAATCTCTATTTCAAGTGCCTCGGCACAAAACACTACTTGTGTGTGGAACGTAGTGTCTCCCTCAGGAGAAATTTTTAAGCAGGCTGAAGTATTGGTGGCAAAATGTAGCCTGACACCAGACACAGCGGGTCCCCAGGTGCTTACAGAACACTGACTTCAGGAAGCCAACTCCTGCTTTGTAGTGTGCTCGGTGGTAATGTGCATTTTGTATCAGTTATTTCTTTGGTGCTAATTCATTCAACATCAAATAGGCTGCTGACACTAGTCAGTGGGTTAGGAAATGGATCCAAAGGTGGAACCAATCAGCGAAGGGAGAGTGATCGGTGCACAGGATTGTGCTGGCAATTTGGTGCTACGCACATACAGAACCTGACACCCAGGAGAAGGCATTTAATACCACTGATGCTAAGTGGAACAGACAGGACAGAGCAGCTGCGAGCAAACTTCACTTTCTTTAATCCCATGTTCCTGCTTAACATCCCCTTTAAGAGAATAGATTGAGGGAGATGTCTATGATCTGTCTGAAGAGATGACAGACAAGACCAAGGCTTTGGGGCGCTGCTAAAGGATGACAGCTCTGGGCAGTGAAAGATAAGTGACACCCTATTTACCAGTTATACTTAGAGTAACAGTCCATCAGTTCAGGCATCCAAAAATCACTGCATACTTAATTCCCACTCCTTCAGCCTGCCCTCCCCAATACCAGTGTTAGGAGAACATGAGTTTTCAAATGAGATCATCCAAAGATACTCAAACGTTACAAGAGACCTCCTCTGAGTTTTGCACTTTCTCATTCACACTTCAAAGTAGAAAAGGGAGAACTGAGTCAAGAAAACACTTTACCTCACTTTTCCCAATTGCTTCCCTCAAATTCACAATAAAACCTGATGGCTGAAGGACCTATTTTACCTAGTAAATCCACCTACTACACAGACATGTGGCAAGGGCCCCCAAGAAAGATTCACATTCCCGCTTGCCTGTAAGGTGAAGACCTGAGAGCTGCCTGTGAGGTGAAGACCTGAGAGCTATAGGAAGGATCTCATTTATATTGAGGTCTTGGGAGAGACTGCTGCAGAGTCCAGCTGAAATGCTCCAACCATAAACCCCTCAGGAGGGGTCTTTCCTCAGGTCTGGAATCTGCAAAACACTTGCCTGGTTCACATCCCCTTCAAATGATCTGCAAGATCTGGCTACAGAACCTACCTCTCCCCTAGATTTTATTTCTCCCCCAGAAAGAAAAGCTCAGGGAGTTCAGGAAATGTTTTCTATTTTGGAAACTAGTTCTATTTCCCCCATTTACTCTCCGAATTCTCATGCAAAGCCAGCCCAAGCATGTCTGTATTTATAAATACATTTATTTAATCAATTTGATGGGATAACTCAACATTTCCTGGTCTGGCCCAAGTCCATCCTTCAAAATATCATTTTCCTTGCTGCCTTCTGAGTTTGAGGGGGTTTCTTGGTTTGTTTCTGTTTTCTAATTGACAAGGGATGAAACACACTAAATCCTAAAACAGACACAAATCAGAGATACACTGGTGTTGAGAAGGTTTGGTATCAGGTTTGTATGAAGATGACTTCAATTAGTGTTTACTGACCGCTCTGCACTTTGGATGAGGCCCTTAAACTTCAGACAAGTTCTTTTTTCAGATGGAAGCTGTTTGGGGTTCTTCAGTGTGTTAAGAAACAGAAAGGGAGTTGCAGTGGTGAATTATTAGCATGACATTCCTCCTGGGACCCCAAAAAAAGAAATCCTATTAAATAGAGCCCTTGTGATCTCATTGCTGTGCGTTTCATGACTCTTCAAGAGGTTCTGCTAAAGTAATTAGCAGAAAATTTCCCCTGGAAAGGCTCAAGGGACAAAGGGGCTGGATCACCAGTCAGGCTGTTCAGCATTTACTGCCTCTGAAAGGAAGAATTTTCTTCCTACAAGCAGCACCACTGTCTAAAGGTTCATGGAGATTCCTGGAAGAAAAAGAAAATGCAGCCAGGGCACAGTACTTCACATCACCCTCCCTTCCCAGGGAGTCCTCAGCTCCCAGGGCACCTTCACGTATTAAAAGAATCTACAGACACACTTCTCACACATAGCAAGTTATTTCAATATACACAGCTGAAAGTCACAGTGTGGGATAACAGGGACACACCTTCCTAAATACATGAAATCTTAAATAACTATAACCCTCCCCTACACAGAGGGCAGGAGAGCTGTCTCCAGGATGCTGCTGATACCCATCTTTATGGAGGAACCCCAAACCAAGGCACTCCCTGACAATGAACCAGCAGGACCAAGGAGGGAATTCTGCCCCTATCCTCAGCCCTGCTGAGGATGCACCTCAAGTCCTGGGTACAGTTTTGGGCAGCAGGTGCTGGAGACAGGGCAGAGAAGGGCAACTGGCTGGTTAGGGGTCTGGAGAACAGGTCTGATGAGGAGAGGCTGAGGGTTGACTGTCCAACACGGAGAAGAGGAAGCTAAGGGGAGACCCAGCTGCTCTCTGTAACTGCCTGAAGGGAGGCTGGAGTGAGGCAAGGGTTGGCCTCTTCTCCCTTGGGACTAGCAATAGGACCAGAGGAAATGGTGTCAGGTTGTGCCAGGGGAGGTTCAGGTCAGATCTTAGGAAAAACTTCTCAGAAAGAGTTGGGAGGCCTTGGAACAGGCTGCCCAGGGAGTGGGGTGGAGGCACCGTCCCTGGAGGGGTTCAATAAATGGGCAGCCAGGGTGTTTCAGGAGATGGGTTAGTGTTTGGGGGTTGTAGGGTGGATGGTTGGGCTTGACAACCTTGAAGGTATTTTCCAACCTCGATGATTCTATGGTTCTATGAATGTAGAGGTTTTAAAGTTCTTCAGTACAAAAGGGTTTCTTTAGTAGGAACTCTGTTCACTGCTGAGCTAATCCCTCTGGATGGCTTCTGTCTGTTACAGATCCTGGTTCCTGATTACATTAATTCAGCAATTGTAGGAAATTAATTCATACCAAGCTATAATCTGGAATTTCTCAACCTTTCTCACTTTCATTCTCCTTACTCACTCTTGTTAAGCGTATCAGTCAGGATAAAGTCAGAATTTCAAACCACTTCTCTTACTCCTTGCACAGCCAAAATCAAGTCTATGGTGCTCCCAGTAGCTGCAACTGGGAGTAGTGGGGGGAAGATGCAAAACCAACCTCACCTAAGCCTACCCCAACACAACTCTGAAGGCTCAGGTTCAAGGTTACAAATCCAACCCCGCTGGACAGATGCATCCACACAATAAAGAGCAGGTTGGTGGGTCGGAAACCCTAAATTTAAACAAGGAACCAAAGACAAAGTCTCAGTGAAGCACATAAGGCTTGGGTGTATTTTCACTTTCACACACAGTTCCAGAGCTCAAAGCCAGAAGCATTTTTAGCAGCCCAGAACTGTTTTCTCAGTACACTGTTCTATACAGATTTAATGTTCCCATTAGAAATATCCCCATCTCTTCTATACATTTAAAGAACATTGTACCTGTTAATGTTCTCTATGTCTCCCTCATTCATTTCTGTTCGATTTTCTTTGCCCCATGGCCCAGACTGCACCCTGGGCTGGGATCACTACTCATAACAGACATACTCTCTTTTTTATCTCTTTTTGGGGGGTTTCCCCTCCTCCTTGTTTTGCTCTTCTTTTTTCTTCAGAGGAGACAATTTTTTCAAGTGCTGCCAGTCTCGGAGGTGAACATGGGGAAAGAGGAAGACAGGACAGAAAGGGTAAGATTATAGTTCATTGGAGTTATAAAGTCCCCAGAGAACAAAAACTCTTTGGGCTGCTCCATCATAAGAATTGTCTAAAGCATTTTTTCCTTTGATAATCTGCTCCTTCCGGTGGGAGAGCTCCCTACGTGAGCTTTGCCTGTAGCTCCCTTCACATCCCATAAAGAAAGACAATATATCCTCAATATCTTCTTGATATATGGCTAGTAGCCCCTCGCAATTTCCAATCACTCTCTTCGCTTGTGCCCATAGGTTGATCGGAATCTCTTCCGACAGTGACACCTATTTATTTTCTGGGCTGGGTACAAAGTGGAAGAAGCTCACAGAACTTTCCAGGGAATTTAATAAATGACTCTAAATTACAGCTGAATGGAGGGACCTTCAGATACAACTCATTCCCCCCAGTGGACTGTAAATCTCATGGCAGGCATCTCTCATGCAGCTAGAGGGGAAAAGAAAGGTGCTCAAAGGGAAGAGAAAGGTGGTTGTTTTATCAAGAACAAAAGAAATAAAACATTAAGCCCAGAATCAGGCAAAGGAGGTTGGCTAAGGAAATAAATGGGAATTTTTATCTGTACTTAACAGTCAGTTAGTGAAAGTGCTATGATTGGAGAAATGCAAATGCTTAGGGGAGGAGGAAGAGTGAGGAATCCCTGCACTTTTTAGAAGACACAATTTTCAGCAGGGCTTTGTCCATGCACAGGGGTTTGTCTTTCCCTGCTACTCCAGTAGGAAAATGTGACCCAATCTCACAAACACTATTTATATTCTCAGAACATGGAAAGAACAGAGAAAATCTGTTTTCAGAGATGATGTGATGCTCTTGGGATTAATTCAGCACAGTTTAGTCACAGGAGCAACAAAAGTCCCCTAAGATTTCTTTTAATGTGGCATGGCTTTTCCCAAACTCTCAATGCTCAGATGGACACCATGAACCTACAACCAAAGAGAAGGAACTGATGAGATATTTTTTCCAGCCTGGGCTCCTTATCACCTCGAATCCCATCCTAACACTATCAAGGTGCAGAAAGTCTCTTATTTTCTGTAAGAGCAAACTCTTGACAGCTCACAGTTACCAGACTCCCTGCTGTAATAAGCCCAAAGTGAACAACAAGGTCATGGCTATGAATGAGACAAAGCAAAGCCACGAACTGAAATGCAAGATCAGAACCTGAGGATGTGACGAATGTGATCCTAACCACTGTTTCATTTCAGCTTCACAGCCTTTCCTTTTCCAGTGACTCCTGCTCACAGCTGGCCTTATTAGAAACAGTCCAGAGACTTCATTTAACAACAACAAAAAAAAAAAACACCTTGAAAAAGACACTGGTTTTCTTTCTCCTTTGTTTCTCTCTCCTAAGTCTTTAGATTAAAGTTTACAAGCTGAATCTCATTAGCGATTTCCATCCAATCCAAAATAAAACAATAAAAAATGTTCCTTTGGTCACTCAGAATTCTCCTGAGAAGCCAGGACTACACAAGGTTTCTCTCACAACAGATATCCAACACCCATATTTGTCCTGACTGGTCAAACTTATCCTGCTTGAGCAAATATTGACATACCTTCAAATTTGGGAGTACATCTGCTCGTTAATTTATCCTTTAAAATTAGTCAAGCAATTTTTATAACCCTTTTCATGACCTCTAGCTAACAAATGACTTGTTACTAACCCTTCAAACTTTCCACACAATTAAAAAATGATTAACAACCAAGGAATGGGCTACAATTGAAGAAATTAGGTTGCAATTAAGAAGACATTTAAATGAATGTTTAAAACGACTTGGATTATAATTAAAACCAGAGCAACTAGGAAGGTCACTCTTGAGTAGTGTTTTTGTGGCATCAGAGATAATTCAGCAAATAAAACTGAGCAGTGAGATTGCAGTGGTCACTACCAGCATGGGACCGAGCATGGCTCAAACCTTCCTGCAAGGATTAAGGGAGCCAGCCAAAGCCAGAGGCTAATCTCAAAGCTGACCCCAGGCCTCCTCCTTGAAGCTGCAGTCTTGTCAGTGTAGTCCCTTCAGGAGCCAAAGCAGGTTGCATTTCTCTCTGGGGAGCATTTTGGTGGTTTACCCAGAAAGAAGAGAAGAAATGTGATGGCACAAGGCTAGAAGAGACACCATGATCAACCAGCTTCTCTGAGACACAACATCAGACCCTCCTCATTGCTCTAAGACAGCAGCTGGTCAGCCAAGTACAGAAGTGTTTGCAGCCATCAAGGTAGCACATAAAAGTACTGGGAATAGCTAGTTATTCCTGGCTGTTCTGCCACTCACAGCTGTATTTTAAGTCACTCAAAGGAAAGGATTTTCAATCTTTCAAGGGAAGATTGGACACCCATTTCAAATGGCATAAGGCAGTTTTGAAAATCGCCATCAAGAGATAATACTTCACCAACTCAGCACACTAAGAGCCATCCATCACTCTAAAAACGAATTACCATCAATATTTATTCAGTTGATCATAGATGCACAGCAATTGCCAGCACACAGCGCCAGCAATTACTACATTCAAGCCAAGAGAACACAAACGTTCATGTGACAAACCTTTGGGCTCACGGGAGAAACTAAACAAACCAGACCCAACAAAACACTCCGAGGAAAACCACCTGCTCCGATTATTCATCTTCTTCCCCAGAAGTAACCAAACCACAGGACACACAGGGTTCTGCAGGTGAATGGGTGTCTGGGCAGTGGGTTACCAGCACATGTTATCCAAAGACAATGTATTGCAGCTTTTGACAGCACACTGAAGAGAGACTGAAGACCCGATTTGTCACATTGCTTCATGGGGAAACAACATTACAGTTAGTTGCCCGCAAGCACTGGCTTACTGGGTGTTTTGACAGGGCTGCAAAGCAGCCCAAGGAGCACGGCCATACACAGAAAGCTATTGGACTCTGCATACTGTAAGGATAAGTTTATGTAACTCATAACTTATGACCATAAAAGGCAAAGGACACTACCTCTGACCAAAAACATCCATAAAGAAAATGCAGAGATAATGAGAAAGTTTTTAATAAAAGGAAAACCCATCCAAATCTACTATCTGGTAAACTTACAATCCACCAGGTTAGGCCCATTATCAGCAGCAGCCTGTCCACAGAGCGGGAGAATCCTGTCAAGACAGGTGGCATAGCTCAATCTCCCTGAGGGACAGCAGTCTCTGCAGGCAGTCTGTCTCTTATACTGTGCTGCTGCTTCAACAATTTACTCCTGAAGCAAAACACCTGTTGCTATTTAATCCAGATTCTCTTTTAAGGTTGCCTGCCCCCAAGAAGGCAATCCAGAGAGTTTTCCTCCACACTCCCCTATAAGAATCTGGATATTGGCAGCATCTTACTGGAGAAAGGTCTCACCCATTTGTCACCTCAGTTCTTAGTACTTCACTGGGTGACCAGGTTAGTCCTCAGCTGACACTGTCACTGATTTCACAAGAGCCTCTGGGTAAGATTGTGTTCCACGTAGCTCCTTGTAACTCATTTGTTTGGGGTTTTGTTTTTGAGGCATAGACCAAAGGGCCCTTTCTAAGAGTCAAAACTTCAGACTAAATATTAATTCATGTTTGATTTAAAAACAAACAACTTAAGACTAAAACATTAATTATCTCAGTTACTATGGCTGGTGTGAAAGAAGATGGCAAAGTGATGAAGTAGAGATTTTCAGACACTCAGTACCTGTGCTGGAATGTCTCAGGTGGCTACATAGAAGGTAGGGCTGCCGTACATCTTTAGAGTTACACCTACATCTCAGGGATGTATTGAATCTTCAGCCTCAGCCACACACAGCTGAAGTCACTCCTTGATTCGAGCACCAATTACCTCAGGCTTGTTCTACAACATTGAAACAAGAAACTTGTTAGATAGAAACTCCAAAACTCTTTGTTACCCCAGACCTCTTCAAGTAGCATCACCAGCCCTTCTCTTTCTGAAGAATTTAATACTCATCAAATTCACTAGTAAATTGTCAAAGGTAGGTGGGAAAACAAAACCAAGTGACCCTTTGAGACCAAACCTAGAGTGATGTAAAGCCTGTGGAGAAGCTCCAGCTTCCCCTAGGCCTGAGCTGACATCCACTGTCCCTTCTGATGTCAAGTTGATGGATTACAACTTCCTAATGCAGGATTGATGCATTATGACATCCTAATGTTGGGACGATTGATTGTGACTCTTTTTTTAAGTCTGGCTTACTAGGCAATTATTGACACCATCCGTGCATTAGAGCCCTCATTCAGCGAGAAAGGGCTGCCAGGCC
Organism: Phoeniculus purpureus; assembly: GCA_028565055.1. Taxonomy (NCBI): domain Eukaryota; kingdom Metazoa; phylum Chordata; class Aves; order Bucerotiformes; family Phoeniculidae; genus Phoeniculus; species Phoeniculus purpureus. The sequence continues at coordinate 12,886 of JAOXOE010026387.1, forward strand.
AGCGCTGTGGGAAGAAATTAACCTATCCCGAATATTATAGATCAGGGTGAGACGGCGCTTGTGCTGGGACAGGGCCACCCTCTCATTATAGGCCTTCGGAGACAGAAAAACTAAACAGTTTATGCCACATCTTGAAGAAAATTGCTTTATCCCTTCACCTCTAAGTGGATTCAGACGCTGCCAGTTGACTCGGGAGTGCTTTGGGGTCAGCGCACACACGCCGGAACATGGAGAGGGGAAAAAAATCCAAATAAAGGAAAGGGAGAGGGAAAAGCCAACGCTGTCAGCTCCTACCCTCTCACATCTGTGAATAATGGAAGTGCGGAACCAGGTCTGGGAGTGGGGAGGTGAAGGGAGAAAGGGATGGTTGTAACAGTGACAAACAAGTCTGAAGGGACTTCTCTCCTCTCAAATGTCACCGGGGGAAGTAGACAGGAGACGGGGGAGGTAAGGAAGAGAGAAGGTCACGGCTGTAATACCCAGAGCGAGTGGACAATCAAATGTTTGCAGCTGGGCTAGGAAATGGCAATCCAGTTGCAGAGCACATCTGGCTCCCTTGCTGCGCGCCATGGGGGCCACCTGGTTTTAATCAGGCTGGGATCACCTTTGAAAAACAGAACTTAATCATAGGCCTAGTCCTAGCAATAGTGTTACATCCAGACTTCTCTCCAGGGGAGCAAAGGGCGGGAAGGGGGGAGAAGATGAGTTAAAAGAAAAAAAAAAATTAAACTTCTTCTGTGTTTTGCTCAATCAAGCCTGGAACTTCATCAGCAATTTCCTCTGTGTCAGCTTAAAGGGATTCACTTTTGGTTTTCTGCCTCTTTGTGTTTGATTCCTGCTTAGTTTACCCTTTCCTTTTTTTTTTTAGACAAGTTATGTGTGTGAGGGTGCAAGTAGAGGAGAAGTTATTTAAGCAGGCATTACCTTCCCACCCCATGTCCTCCCACCACAAAAATGGCCAAATGATTTATACATCAAATTCAAAGGCCTCACACTTGCCTTGGATAACCTTCATGAACTCAGCTAGGGGTGCCATGAGCCTCTCTCTGCTCAGGAAAGGTCCGAACAGCATCGTCCTGACAATGGTCACACTGGGTCAGACCAGAACTCTTCCCTATCCACACTCTTCTTTCAACGCAGACTGGCAGCAGACTTTCAGGAGAAAGATTTGAGAAACTGCAAATATAAAGTAACCGTCCCAGCACTGTTTGACAGATTTTATCCATCACAATGTTAAAGACACATTTTAATTGTCCCAAATTTATCCAAATAAATCAACACATATTATCTGAAAAATACTGGGAGGGGGAGACGGAAGATGCTAATCTAACCTAGGACGTGGTACATCTTGAGAGAACCCGAAACAATTAATCTCTGGCAAAATATCCACATTATTTTATCTTCTAGTATCATCCACAATCAACTAATTTCAGTATCTGAGGAAGGAACAACAAACCCCCAGCCCTCTTCCCGATCACTGTCTTTGCCTCCTCACATCTAATCTCTAGCATTTTTCATATCTACCAGAACACATTAAGAGCCTGGATAAAGAGAATCTTAGACTCAATAGAAAACAAGGATTCATTGAGTTTTCATAATATTTTTCCATAATAATTTCAGGGCATCAAATGGAAGTAGCAGACATTCAGTTTTGAATATCAAAGGCAGCACTTCTTCACACAGATCAGTCAAACCATGGAATTCATTGCCACACGCTATGACAGCTACCAGGAGTTTTCCAGATACAGGTGAGTTCAGGAAAGGAGAAACAGCAGGAATCAGTTTTAAACTCATGGAATCAGAATTATGGAGGCTGTAAAAACCCTCTGAGCTCATCCAGCTGAGGCCAGGACCTAACATCACCACAGCAACCACACCAGGGCACTAAGGGCCACAGCCAGGCTGTCCTTAAACACTTTCAAGGATGGGGACTCCACCACTGCCCTGAGCAGTCCACTCCAGGGTCTGATCACCTTTCCTTGAGGAAGGGCTTCCTAACATCCAACCTAACTCTCCTCTGGCAGCTTCAGGCCCTGCCCTCTCATTCTGGTGCTGGTTGCATAGGAGAAGAGCCCGAGCCCACCCTCACCTGACTACAATCTCCCTTCAAGGAGTTGTAGAGAAGAGAAGGTCCCCCCTGAGTCTCCTTGTCTCCAGGCTAAACACCCTCAGCTCCTTCAGCCTCTCCTCACCCAACTTTGCCTCCAGTTCCTTCCCCAACCTCGCTGTTCCTCTGGATCTGCTCCAGAAACCCAATCTCTTTCTTGAAGTGAGGGGCCCAGAACTGCCCCCAGTACTCAAGGCAGGGCCTCCCCATTGCCCAGTACAGGGGGAGAATTACATCCCTAGTCCTGCTGGCCACACTATAGCTGATACAAGCCAAGCTGCTACTGCCCTTTCGTGCCATCTGGGCACCCTGCTGGCTCCTGTTCAGATAGTTGTCAACCAGTACCACCAGGTCCCTCTCTGCCAGCCTCCTTTCCAGCCACTGATCCTCCAAGTCTGTAGCTGCAGGGGGTTACCATGACCAAAATGTAGAACCGCTCATTCCAGGGGCAGAGGCAAAGGTGCTGGAACCAGGCATTTCTGAACAAAAATCAGACTTTTGGTTCTTGCGGACTAGTTGCTGGAGCAACAGGAGACTGGTTCATCAAGCCAAGATCTCACCTTATTTCTTTCCCTTCACGTAAAAGGGAAAACATGTTTTATTTCTAAGTGACTCTTACTGAGCCAACTACTGGAGTCAAAGAAAGATGAATGTGAAGATAGAAAGAAAGTAGAAAACACAGTTTGGAGGGCACGGTGGGTCTGGGTTGATGGTTGGAGGTCTCTTCCAACCTTAATAATTCTAAGATTCTAAGGATGGAAGGACCAAGGAGCATCTGCATGTAGGTGACGACACCATACTTGCACTTTACACCTTTCCTTCCCATTGAAAGGAAACCTCAAACCTTCAGTCCTCCTTGTGAAACACTTCAAACAACGAACCTTTCTGCTAGAATTACAATCAGATCACGAATAATCTTGTGTGCATGTGGTTGATTTTGTCACAGATGCTGGGGTGAGATTGGCTGGAAGGCTTCAGCTGCTTCACACTGTCGTCACGCCGCAGAGGAGCTTTATGCACAGCTTAACCACACCAACCACAAGCTGCTTTATATCTCATTAGAAGAACGACTTAATTTCCAGTGTGATCTTGTACAGGAGCTCCAATCCGCAACAGCAAGAGTGTGAGTGTTGTAACATAATCTCACAGTATTATCATAAAAATAAACACAGTCAAAGAGTATTTTACGAATGTTAATTACTACTAGGGGAGAAAATCCTGCCAGGTGGGTAGGTGGTAGTAGCAGTTATCTTGTTTTACAGGCAGGGAAACTGAGCCAGAGGTGAAGCAGTTAAGTGACTTGCCCAAGGCCATGAAGAAAAGCAAAGTTAGAGCAAGGACTAGGAGTCAGGAATTCCCAGCAGCCCTGCAAGTTACAGGGCCCTTTCCCACACAATTCCCAAACCAGCTCCACTGACTCCAATGGCTTCTGAAGAGGTTTTTTGATAATAAGACCTGCTTGACAGACAACATGTGAGGAGACTTTGAGAAGGTATCCTGATTTTTGGGAGGCTGGCCACACATTCTTCCTCAACCTCAGCTTGGAAGCAACATGAGAGCATCCAAAACATCCTGATGCAGCAAAAAGGAAATGACTTGGTATTCCTGTACCTCTCTGAAGCCAAGCCCTGGAAACAGCCTGAGAAGAGTCTGTTTGGTAGCCAGCAGACCACACCAGTTTTTTACTGGGTTTTTTTTCTTTTTATACTAAAAGTCTTTCCCATCAGTGCTGCTTCTGCGCTGGGAAGTGATAGGAAGGGAATTCAAGATACTAAGGCTGTGTGGAAACACAGGGCTTGCTGTGCCACCTGCAGGGCTGGCTTGAAAAAAAGCCCATGATGGGGACAAGCATTGCTGGGAAGGCACGGAGCAGCTTTGCAGTATCTCATTGGCTTGGTGAGCACGAATATGAAATGGACTACAGAAAGATCCTATCTCCTTCCACTGGGATGCCTGGGCTCAGCCACATGGGCAACTGACTGGAGGAACCTAAAAAAACCCCGAAACATAGATGGGAACCTCTGTAAAACCAGAGTTCCACCATTTATCCGCAAGTTCTGTGGAATCTTTCTCCCACCTGCATCTACCTCCATTTCCCTCTGCACTGAGCTGAGGTTCTTCCCCAGGACTTTCACATCATGTTTTGCTTCTGACTTAGTAACTGATTATGGGGAGCAATGGCATTAACTTCTACCCAGAGATTTTCTTGAGCAAATAACCCAAACAAAGGAGTTCAAAGTTTGTCCTAAACACATCCCTAAAGCTAATGTAGGAAAAGTTTTAGATTTTTCTGATTCATTAAAATTGTTCATCCTGTTTGGGATAGGGTCTCCTTTACTTTACTGACCGTGTGGACCTACAGTCCAGGACAGCAGCAGTTAGATGCTGAAAGAGATCTCTCAAGCCATGATGCCTTTGCTCACAGTGATACAGGCTGGGCAGGCAGTCCAGAATAATGAAGTCCTCTTTACTTGAGCCTTCTGCCAGCATATTATTCCCCAACATGCCAATCACTCTGGCTTTCTGCAGTGCACTTTTAAATGTCCCAAGAGAGAGGATTTCTACCACTTTCACTAGAAAATCGTTTACATAGCCTGGTAGATTTGGCCCCTGGGGAGACTTTTTTATTGTGTTTGGTTTCACTAAAAGCCTTGAAGGTGTTGGTCAGTGATTGATTATTGTTTGTATTGTGGTAGCACCTAGAGGCACCAGCTGAAACTGCAGACCTGCTCTGCTAGGTGCTGCTCAGCAGTTACGGGAGCTGCTGCCTCTTTCCCAGCACCTTGTAGGAAGAAGAGCTCAGCCCAACAAAAACTAAGCACCAAGACCAAGCAGTGGCATGTAAACACAGTGAGAAGTGGAAATCAGTTGTTCTAAATCTGAGTCAATCCGTGAATTCATACCTGGGCATGACATCCAGAAGGACAACTTGGACATCCAAGTGACACCTGTGGGAGTATGTGGGAGTCCATTATCTTCTCTGATGAAAAGAGCATGAAAAATAACTATCCTACAAAGTGAAACAATAACCCCATAAGAACTGAAGCCCATTAAGAATGAGGTTTATTTCACATTGCTCCAGTAGGAGCTACTTGCAAACAGGTCAGACCTCCACTGCACAGATTTCTCTTGAGCCATGGGGAGAATTCTGAGGGCAGGAACAGAAATGAAGACAAATGAATTACATATCAAAGGTTAAGCCACCAGGTGAAGCTGCAGGAGGTGGTGGATTACACAATCCTCTTGTATTTTAATTCAGTTCTTCCCTTTCCACGTTAAATACATTCTCTTTTTTGGAAACCAAAGGCCTGCTCCTCATTTGTTCTCAGATGGGTTTTACCATGAGAAGCAAGTGCCAGCACCAAACCAGCATTCTAGAGCTAGAGCAAATCATCTGTTGACTCCTCAAATGGCAAGAGGGGAACAAGTATTAAGATCAAGGTTAACACCTTCATTCACCAGGCTGACCATTCAGTTATGGAATCACTCAACAGCTCTGCAAACACAATCCAAGATGTCACTGATTTCATTAGTCTTCTCCTTCCTCATGCAACTCTTGCTTACAAGTCACCAGATACTAGAAGCCAGATACCACGTTTGGAGAACAAAACAAATAAATTACTAGGCTTTGGTGCTTGTCCATCTGATGTACAGTTAAAACAGAAGTCCAAACCTGAGATGCATAAATAACCGATTTTGCATTTCGCTTGAGTTATAGAAAAATGATGGAAGAGAGATTAGTTGGGCAGCCACCCAAAACTAACAACGGGGTTTTTAAGTGGACTGGACGGAAAAACAGAATGAAGTAACATCTTGGCCTCAGAAAAACATTTAATTTGACCCAGGGATAAAAAACTTTAACATGGAAGTTAATGCCTAAGTTTCTCATTTCAAGCAATTACACCAAACCGAGTTTTACTTCCAAGGTCCTACTGCTTTGACTACAGAAACATGGCATGACGTCTCTGCTTTGGCCAATGTGTTTCAGCACCTATTTGTGAGATAATCTCTTTTGACCCAAATCTGCATTTCCTGAAGGGGAAAAGAATAGAGAGATTTTGGGCCACAAGTGGCTCTGTTTTGATCAGCACAGACTGCTCTCACCCTCCTCACTGCTGACACAGCCCAATGACTCCTCACAGCACGGGGAAGCACAAGGTGACTCCGCAGGAAACTAAACTCGGGTTCACTGAGTCTACCTACATTTCTACAAGCCAGAGAACTTCCTGGGCTGGCCCTGGTGAGACCAGGCTGGGCTCCTGTGACAGACAGACATTCTCCTGAGGGGGTAGCGCAGGCTGGTTGCACTTCTGCTGGCACAGAACTTCACAGGCCACAACCAAAGTTTCCTAATCCTTAGGTGACACTTTCCTCAAGAGCATTCACAGGTATCTTTTCCCAACAGCAAGGAAAACTGGAGAACATGAGGATCTCATCAAAAAATTAAAGATTGTCATGTCAATATGAGGTCAGACTGGAGACAACACTGAGGCACAGACTGAAATGAGGTGCTGGATTCAGCTTGAGAGTCAGGGCAAGACTATGTGTGCAAAGGGATGCCGTTCCTCCTGGTGTCTGTGATTCTCTTCCTGTGATTCATCCTAGCAGAAGCATCCTGGGAGAATGTACTCAGCCACAGCATATGCCACCATCACTTGGATCCTCCTGGCTCATTCCCGAGTTCTGTTTATGAGGCTGAGAAAAGCTATCAAGAAGCCCACCCCATAATCCATGGGTCATCTACAATTTCCACAAGAGCCCTCCTGAGTCACGGAGATGACAAATGTGTATCTAACAAGGACTGTTCTCCACTCCTTCAGTTTCAGCAGTTCAGAACGAACGTATAGAGCATCATGACCCTGTGAAGCCAAACTGTGTGTCCCCTGAGACAATCTCATTCCTTTCTCGCTCCCCTTGCAGCCCCCTCATTGAATACAGCTCAGAGTACGTGCGTCATTCTGACACATACCCTTCAGGAAGTGCTGGGAATCGGATAGATTTTCTTCCTCCTAATGCCCTGACTGTGTCCCTACAGCACGAGGTCCTTCATTCCCACAGTTAGAGGCCTCCTATGCCACAGAGCCCGATGGTAACCGGAGGAGCCATGACCAATGCGATGGCGGATTAGCGTTGCTCTGTGACACTGTCAGCAGCGGTTTGTTGGGCTCTTTAAGAGCATGTCCTGCTGAGATTCACAACAAGGCTTGTGTTCGGGAGACACTGAGATCTCACCCAGCAAATTAAAACGCGCCACAGCAAATTTCAGCTTCTCTACCCAGAGGTCTCCCAGGGACTGACCTAAGTGGCCTGTGCTGTACCAAGAGAAAAAGCCACCTGCTACACTGAGCTGGGACTCAGAACCACTGTGACCCACCTGTGACACCAGAGCACAACCCACCAAAACAGAGACTGGACTGGGCTGGGGATGCAAAGGCCACAACTCAACTCTTCCACAGTCTGACAAAGTTAAGAAATAGGTTTGTTTCACCACAGCAATTTGTCCTGAACGTGTTGGGTCACGTATCAGTAACTCTTCGACCCATTTTACATTATTCACTGACATGATTTTTTATCTTAATTACTAACTAGAACATGTGGGACGTCTCACTACCAGCTGGGTTGGAGACCACTGGTTTGACGGGCCTTGCTGGGCAAATGGATAGTGGCTCTGTGCACAGCTGGAAGTGCAGCAGCAACCAGCTGCTCTAAAATCACCTCACTTCATCTGCTGCGTGACAGAGAGAGTTTGGTTTTGAAACCAGGGACAGACAAGTGAGCTGATGACATAGCTGTAACACTCTGAAAGTATAAAACTACAGAGCAGGAAGGGATGCAGGACCTGTTGGCAGTTTTGCCTGACGAATACCATAGCGCTAGAGAAAACTGCTGCATCCCCTAACAAGCCACAGCAGAGATTGCTGTCGCTGGGATATGCCAGGAACACAGCACCTAACAACTTTGCCCTGCTAAACTGGGGTTTGTATCTCCTCTCACGTCTAGAACCATAGGTTTGTATCTCCTTGGGAATTGAGATGCTTAGATCAGCAGAGCACATGCTAAACCTAACACTGGCAGCTGCGTCCCTTTAACCCAAAGCACAGGGAGCCAGCAGTGACACTCTGCCTGAAACACAGCAAACCCACCAGGAACCTGCTGCTGAACCAGCTCCTGCTCAGCCTGCAGAAGCCACTGATACCCCAGACCAAGGTAATTTACCTCCAAACACACTTTGATTGCACCAAGAGAACAAACCCTGCTCTGCTGCACCGCGGCTCCTCCTTTCTTCTCCCTCGGCCCCCCACGTTACAGATTAAAACAGCAGCGCATCTGGCATTTACCGAGCGTCAAACACTTCTCCAAGACCTCCTAGAACAAACAGGCCCCGACTCCCACCTCGGAGCTGCTGATAGGTCTCAGCATTGTGCAAGGGGTCAGACTTAGGAACTGTCAACAGCTTCCTAATGTATGCTCTTGCTCTGGGAAGGGGGTCCCAGGTTTTATAGCCTAATAGATTCGTTAATCGGAACACACACAGGCTGGGAACGCCGCTGTTTGTTTTCTCTGACAGGTTTGGCATTTTCCTCCTGGGAGCCAGGAAGCTTTAAAGGCTCAGGACTCTCCCACTTAACTGGACAAGAAAACCAGTCTGGACAAACTGAGACATGTCACCAAGGCTGCTTAATTCTGAGCCAGAAAGGCCCGTTGCAGAGACTTTACAACAACATCAATGTCAGAGGAAAGGAAATTACATCCCCCTCTCGCTCCTCCCTTGACATCTCCATTTTCTCCAGGCTTCCACTCCTGCACCTAAGAATCACTGAGGCTGTAAAAGCCCTCTGAGCTCATCCAGCCCAGCTCAGGACCTAACATCACTATAGCAGCCACACCAGGGCACTAAGGGCCACAGCCAGGCTGTCCTTCAACACCTCCAGGGATGGGAATTCCACTACTG
>JAOXOE010026388.1:1991-21936 GCA_028565055.1 Phoeniculus purpureus
AGTAAATAATCTATAATAGAAAGAAATCCCCCCCAAAATAAAAGAACCTCTAGCCAAAGCAAACCCCCCAAAATAAAATCTTGAAGAAAATTAAGTCCCCAAAATGAAATGTTCTGTAAGAAAAATAAGTCCCCTACATAAAAGAATCTCCATTAACAATAAATCCTCCAAATAAAAGAATCGCTAATAAAAAGAAATCCCCCAAATTAATCGATTTCTAACCAAAGTACCCCCCCCCCCAACACGATCTCTACTAAAAGTGAGTCCCTCCAAGGGAAGAATCGCTCATCACTCATCTCTCGGTGGGATGGTGCAGACCAGTACTAACCCCTCTCCCCCCTCAATTTCAGTCTCGTTTCAGGGTGTTTTCCCCTCTCCCTGGAATGTTTCTGCGTGGGTGCAGTCTAGGCAGGAGGTGATGGCTCCCCAGTTTGTGTGGAATCCCCTTTGAATTTCATTTTAGACACTGACTCGCGGCTCAAAACGTGCTGAGAGGCCGGGGGCTGAGGAGGAGCGACGCCAGTGATACAAAAAGCTGCAGATCTGGTGAATTTACTACCAGAGATCAGCCCGGTTTGGACCTCATTTCAAGGCTGACTCCACTTTTGTGCCTGACAGCTCCAGCGCTGATCCCAGTGACAACCAGTGAGCTAACTGGGCACGCTGCAGCTGTCGCAGGACGTTTGCCGAGTTGCAGAAGCCACATTGAAATTCCACTGGCATCACCCTCTTGCAGCGAGACTATCCGTGGTTTTTCCCCCCCCCCTCTCTCTGATTTAAAACCAAGGGAGTGGGACTCATTCCCATTCCCTGTGTCTCTGGCACTGAACTTTCTCCTCAAATACTGAAAAGCTGGGAAAGCCCCCAACAGGACTGCAAACAGAACCTTCCAGTCAACAGCCTCCCAAAATCCCCTCCTTCCTGCCGTGAATTCCCACTGCAAAGCGTTGGAGCGTCCAAGAATAACCTAGCAGGTTTCACGCTGCGCAGGACACAGCGGCCAAATGTTGGGGTTTTAAAAGCTGAGGTTGCATTGAGGAACCTCCCCAAGAGACAAACTTTAAACGTGCTGGCCCCTCTCACCCGAGACTCTCTCAGTCTCTTCTATAACCCCTCAGGCTCAGTGTCTTCCGAACCTTCAGTCTCTCTCAGTTCCCTCTAACCCTTCAGGCTCTCTCAGTCCCCTCCAACTCCTGAGGCTCTGTCAGTCCTCTCTAACCCTTCAGGCTCTCTCAGTCCTCTCTAACTCCTGAGGCTCTCTCAGTCCCCTCTAGCCCCTCAGGCTCCCAGTTGATGGTCTGTGGAGCTGTCACACAACCTGAAGCCCTCCAGAGTTGACAGTGGTTACTTGTTTTTCTACTCAGCCACCCAAAACGGGACAGGCAGGGAAATGCTTTTGGGCTCGAGGAGAAGCAACAAGCTTTGGTGGTTTCACACCAGCTTAAGGAACATGCAGCAGCCAAATAAAGCACCAGCCCCACCACAAAAGCAAGCAGCAGCCCAGGTCATGGCCTCTCTCAAGGCAGGACATGCTGGTCAGAGGGGGAGGCACTCCCAGAGTGCTGCTGTTGAGCAGGTTCCTCCAGGAACTCAGGTATTTCATGGCTTCTTTAGAGGAAGTGAAGAGATTATGGTGGCTTAGAAGACCTAGAGAGATTTCCTCTGCGGAGATGGAGTGCACTTGGTGAGGGCAAGGAGAAAGCAAGGGGAGTTTTCAGAGAGTCTGTAGGGAAAGCTGGTTCCTGCAGTGCTGTGAAGAGCCCCTGAAAGCACCCGTGTGGTTTCTGCAGCTGCAGCTCCACATATGCACCCAGCCACTCGCCTTTCTCCTTGGGTCTCAGTTCTCCTCCTAAGCCACAGCCAGCCTCTCACCACCATGAGGGTAAAAATACTTTGCAAGCAGTTAAAGGGGCTCAAATTGAATCAAATTTGAGCTGCAAATGGCTCCTTCCATGAGCCAGCAGCAACCAGTGGGGAAATGACCTGCTGCCCCACATGTGGAGAGCCAGGAGCTTAGAATCTACATCTCCCTTACCCCACCACAGCACCAGTGAGGAAAAAAAAAGCCCAATGAAACTGGGCAGAGAGAGAAAAAGTGGAGGAAACAGTCATCAGGCTCTCCTGGGGCAAGCCCTGACCTTTACACTAACATGTAGGGTCAGTGATGAGGAGTTGTCTCCTCCAGCTCAGCAGGTGTTGGACCCTGTCCACAGATAGCGACGTTCAGCCACCAGTAAACCAGTTACAGAACGGGCTGATCACTCCCTGCAGGGACACAGATAACATGGGAGGGCAGCAGCAAGAGGGCAGGACGGGGTGAACAGACCCCTGGTTAATTCACACTGTGGCCGATGCTCTGCTGAACAGGAAGAGCCGTTAAGATCAGGCCCAAGGTGGCCATCAGCTCCTGTTCCAGCGCTGCTGCCAAGATGCTCCCACTAAAAATTGTGACTGGAGGATGAGAGGCTGGAGAGCAGCCAGCCAGAGAGGGACCTGGCAGTACTGGGTGACAGCCGGCTGAACAGTAGCCAGCAGGGTGCCCAGGTGGCCCGGATGGTCAGTGGCATCCTGGCCTGGATCAGCAATAGTGTGGCCAGCAGGACTGGGGCAGGGGGATTGGACTAGATGACCTTTTGAGGTCTCTTCCAATCCCTAATGATTCTATGATTCTCCCCCTGTACTGGGCACTGGGGAGACCTCCCCTCAAGTACTGGAGGTGGTGCTGGGCCCCTCACTGCAAGATGGAGGGGCTGGAGCAGGTCCAGAGGAGCAACGAGGCTGGGGAAGGGACTGGAGGGAAAGGCTGATAGAGAGGCTGAGGGAGCTGGGGGTGTTTAGCCTGGAGGAGACTCAGGGGAGACCTTCTCCCTCTCTCCAACTCCCTGCAGGGAGGTTGTAGTCAGGTAGGGGTCAGGCTCTTCTTCCAGGCAACCAGTGCCAGGACAAGAGGGCAGGGCCTGAGGCTGCCAGGAGAGGGTTAGGTTGGCTGTTAGGAAGCCCTTCCTCAGGGAAAGGGTGATCAGAGCCTGGACTGGACTGCCCAAGGCAGTGGTGGTGTCCTTATCTCTGAAGGGCAGCCTGGCTGTGGCCGCGAGTGCCCTGGTCTGGGCTGCTGGGGTGCTGTTATGTCCTGGGCTGGGCTGAATGATCTTAGAGGTCGTTTCCAGCCCCAATGATTTGTGATTCTGCTAAGTCTGCCCTGCAAGGCTCTCAGGCTTCACCTGGCGTTTAAGACAACTCTGCCTGGTCTAAGGAATCGCTGTGTCCCCTCTGTTGCCCTGTGCTGAACCACCTTGCTCAGTCACGCACAGCCATGCTGCCCAAAAGCTGCTGAAACAGGTAGTGGTGACCAAGACTGAAACCAGTCTCAGCAGAAAATAAACACCAAGATTTGCCTTCTGCATTTCCTGAGCACAGGCTGAACTCCTGGCCCTCTGTTTGAGGCTTCTGGTGGCTTCTAAAAGTTATTGTGAGGGGACACAGGAGGTTGAAAGCAACTGGAATGTTCCCACAGCCTGAGGCATTTCTCACACACCTCACCCACCTCTTTTCCCCCTGTTTATCCCACCAGGGCCTCTACAGCTCAGCTTACTCATCCCAAGACTCCCAAAGCTATAAATCCTGCTCTTAATGGGGTCTATAAACATCCCACCTTCGAGAAGCACCTGGAATTCCTGCTGGCTCTCATGATCCCACCAGAACATCTCCATGAATTACAGTTTGCAGTGTGTGTGAGCCCACTGGAGAGTGAGCCCAGATGGCCCTACGGAGCAGTGAAGATGTTAAACCGGACCCCAAAAAGGGGAAACGGCTGTTTCGAGGTCTCTTACAGAGCTTCTCTCCAGTCAGGAGGTGCAGATTGAGCAACAGGCTGACATCAGCTAAAAGAACAGGATGGAGGGAGGGAAGGATGGAGGGAGGGAGCGGCCGTGATGCTAAACCACGCGGACGTTCCTTAGGTCACCGAGTAAAACCTACAGTTCTGATTAGGAAGAAGAAACTAAGGCAGAGTTGCAGCCTCGTTACTTAATCCTGGAAACTTTAGGTCCAGCTGTAGGTCCTGGCTCAGCGTGACTGTGCAGAAAAGCTACCAGACTTTTACTGGAATTCAGAATCCAGCTCCACCCCCTTAGCAACAGCCTCCCACTGGCAATTCCTGCCTTGTTCCCACGCTGAGTTTCCCTGGAGAAGACGCCGTGTCATGGTCACATCCCCCCAGCAAGCAGTTGGGAAACCCACGCACCCACCCCCCCAGCCCGGCCCTGGCTCCCTTTATTATCCTGAGTTTCTCCGGTGCAGAATCGAGGGGCCCTCAAAACTTGTGATTATCATAGAATCATCCTTAAAGATCATCCAGTCCCACCCCCCTGCACAGGCAGCGACACCTTCACTAGAGCAGGTTACTCGGAGCCCCTGATAACACTGCCAGGGATGGGGCAGCCACAACTGCCTCGGGCAACCTGTTCCAGCAACTCACCACCCTCACAGCAAAGAACTTGTTCCTTATGTCCAACCTCAATCTCCCCTCTTCAAGGCTGGAACCCTTCCCCCTTGTCCTCTCGCTACCACCCGTGTCAAAAGCCCTCCCCCAGCTTTCTTGTAGCCCCCTTCAGGGATTGGGAAGTTGCTCGAAGGTCACCTGGGAGCCTCCTCTGCTCCAGCCTGAACAACCCCAGCTCACTCAGCCTGTCCTTGCAGGGGAGGTGCTCCAGCCCCTCAGATTATTTGAGTTGCTCTCCTCTGGACACCTTCCAGGAGCTATCTGGCCTTCTGATGTTGGAGACTCCAGAACTGGACCCAGGACTCCAGGTGGGGTCTAGCCAGTGCAGAGTAGAGGGGGAGACTCCCCTCCTTCGACCGATTGTCACTGCTTTTGTTGCAGCCTAGGACACAGTTGGCTCTCTGGGCTGCTAGCGTGCACTGACTGCCCCTGGGAAACTTCTACTCCACCACTCCCACCCCCAGCTCCCTCTCTTATTGCTCTCTCTGCACTGTTAAAAAACAACATGGGGTTTAATAGCCCCCTCAAGCCACAGCATAGTTTCCCAACTGGTCTGAACAGTAGAGGAATAATGTTTGCTGATCCTGCTGTTGCTCCACAGAGCAGCAATACAGCAGTACAGGAGTCCTGCCCAAAGATCTCCAGCTTATTTGCCCAGAAACTCAATTGCATAAAACAAACATCCTTGTGTTTACTCTCTTTTATACATTTTAATACATTTTGGAGTCACTAGGGTCTACCTCCTTCTCTGAACAGGGTAGTTTATGGTTGAAAAGAAAAACATCCCTGCCCAGTGTTTTCTACTAGGATTATTTCTGAGGGACTCTGGTCCTGGGACAAGGGGGCTGAGTTCAAGCTCAAAGAGGGGAGATTGAGATCTGAGGCAAAAATCCCTCCCTGGGAGAGTGCTGAGGTCCTGGACCAGGTTGCCACAGGCAGGTTGTGGCTGCTCCATCCCAGGAAGTGTTCAAGGCCAGGTTGGATGGGACTATGGGTAACCTGTTCTAGTGAGAGGTGTCGCTGCCCATGGCAGGGAGATCTGAGCTCCTTTCCAACCCAAACCAGTGATTCTGTGTCTGAGATTCTGTTTCTACAACCACATTCAGCATAAGAAACAGCAGTGCATGGAGAGACTGAAGAAAGGGATGGGAAAGTGCCACCACTACAACTTTAGATTGGGTGGAAGCTGCCAGGGAACACAAGAAATGTCAGAGCGCTCTGCAAGACAACTGACCTCTGAAATAAAAGCTACGAACAGCTACCCTTCACAACTCTTTCCAGGAAGATTTCAGAACCTTTGTTAATCTTCCCATCTCACTTACTACACCAGGATTTCAGGCATCAAACAGCACACTGATAAGTCACTTACAACTCACTCCATTTCAACTCAAAACACAAAGGCTGACTAGAATTTGGAGGAGGGAGGACACCAGAAAGCTGCCAAAATGCCAGTGGTGCCTTCCAGTATCGAGACCATTTACATTCCTAACACACCCGCCTAATCCTGTCATCGTAAAGCAAGAAAAGCTCCTTCTCCTATAAGTGCTTTCTGCTTGGCTGGTCTCCGTATACATTAGCTCTGCTTCCTCAAGCTGTACAAACTGTGTCATAACTCATCTGAGTCTTCTTTCCCTCAGCAGAACCAATCTTCCACCTCACCTGACCGCCTGAGGCTGTCTCTAACATCAGGGCATCTTCCTGCTCTCAAGCTGAAGCCAGCCTGTGATCCAGGGCTCCTCCAGATCACTATGACCTCAAGCTGCTGCCACAGGGAGCAACAACACCCTGAGAGCAGTGAAACCAGAACAAGTCCCCAAGCAAACACTCGAGGGTCAGGACCACAAGGACTCAGCCAAGCTTTAAGCCTCTGATGTAGTAAATCAGAGGCTGGCTGGGTCCTGACCTGCCCTTCCACTCCTCCTGGTACCACTGTTTACCCCACGAGCAGCAGGGACACGTGAACCAGCCCCAAACGGGCCAGTACCCCCTCACTTGACAACCAGGGGTGAGAGGAGCCAGGCCAGGCAGGTGAGAAGGAAACCATCATGGCAACTGGTCTCGCTGGCAACAGCAAAGTAGCTCAGGCCAGGTCTGAGATCACAGAGCTGTTTGGGTTGGAAAAATCCTCTCAGCATTTCAAGTCCAACTGTTGACCTAACACTGTTTACACAAACCCGTCCCTCACAGCTCCATGGCTGTGATTTCATGGGGACTCTATCACAGTCCTGACCCAGGCCTGGGGAACCCTTGTGGGGCAGAAATTGCTCCTCAAGGCCAACCTCAACCTCCCCTGGAGCAACTTGAGGCCGTTTCCTCTTGTCCTGTTGCTTGGGACAGGAAATCTCACCCTGCTCCAGCCTCTTGAATTTTAGGGAGCTGTTGAGAGCGCAAAGATCTCCCCTGAGCCTCCTGTTCTCCAGTTAAACCCCCCCAGTTCCCCCAGCAGCTCCTCAGAGCTCCAGCCCCTTCCCCAGCTCTGTTTCCTTCTCTCGACCCGCTCCAGCTCCCTCCATCCCCTTCTGGCAGTGAGTGAGGGGCCCAGAGCTGACCTCAAGATTCGAGGTAGGGCCTCACCAGTCCAGATCGCTGCGGGGCCTCGCTGAGGCCTGGCCGGGCCGCTGGAGCCTGCGGTGGCCCGGGCCCCGCGCTCAGCCACTGCCGGGGCGGGGGGAGAGCCACGGCCTGCGCTGCCCCAGAGGGGGCCGCAAGGGGGCGCTGCCGCCAGCGGGGGCTCCGGACTCAGCCAATCAGAGCGGCCCGCTGTTGCCACGGAGACGGAACGTTGGCGTCGCTGGCTTATGACGTCACCACGCCGGCGCTCGGCGCTGGGGAGGGGAAGCGGCTGCGGTGGTGCCGGGCAAGGCCCGGCCTGGGGTCTGCGGACAAATCTCTGCTAGGACCTGCGAGCAGAGCTTTGCTGGGGTCTGCAAGTGAGCCAGAGGCAGGAGGGCAGCCAGGGATTAACCAGCTCCTGGAGAACGCTGCCTGTCTCTCCTCAGCAGGACACACGGGAGGCTCTGCTGGCCTGGCAGGCCTCGGCCTCAAGTTGCTCCAGGGGTGGTTGAGGTTGGCCCTGAGGAGCAATTTCTGCCCCACAAGGGCTGCCCAGGCCTTGGACCTTTCAGCTTGGAGAGGAGAAGGTTACGAGGGGACTTCATCACTGTCTCTATATCCGTGATGGCTTGGTGTCAAGAAGAAAGAGACAATCTCTTCACTTGCATCTTGTGATAGGACAAGGGGTACTGGGTGTCAGTTGGAGCACAGGAAGTTCCACCTCAACATGAGGAAGAACTTCTGCACTGTTAGTGTCACTGAGCACTGGAACAGGCACCCCAGGGGGGTTGTGGAGTCTCCTTCTCTGGAGACTTTCAAGACCCATCAGGATGGGTTCCTGTGTGACCTGTCTGAGATTTTATGATCCTGCTTGAGTAGCGGGGTCGGATTCAATGACTCCTAGAGGTCCCTTCCAACCCCTAATGATCTATGTAGCTGCGTGTAACCCTACACATGTGCATTCCCCATCAGACACAGTTCAAGGCAATCAATTCTCTGCGACATCCTTAGAGAACCCTCTGCTGATACAGAAACCCCATCTATTTTTAAAAGACAGACCCCAAAACTTGTAGGTCCCAGCTGCGGATTGAAATAGCAGACAGATGCCATCTGAGATGATGGATCTCTGCTCACAGATACTTCTTTCTTAGCAGAACCAGTGCCAGACCACATCACATCAACTGAAGCCCTTTAGGAGTTGGGCCAAGGCTATCGATTTCTGATGGAACCCAGAAATAGAGTTCAGAGAAAGAGTAGTGGAAACTGGACCAGTGTGTCAGGATCTTTCCAGCTGTAGCAAAGAAAATCCCCGCTGGCTGACAGCTCCTGCTGTCTGCTGTTGGGGGCTATCAGGCAGAAGGATGTCTCATTTTTGAGGAGGACCTAGGGATGAGCATCAGGCTCCAGGAGGTGGTTATAGCTGATGACCTCTCCTCAAAAGTGAGAGCACCTCTTTGTTCTGGATGCAGATGTTTACATTCCTAATGGAAGAAGGGTTCGACAGGAGGTCTCACTTCACCTCAGGCCTCCAGAAGTTTGACTGAGCGTTTGGTGCTTTTCATCCAGCACTGATACCTCAGCAGGAAGGTGTGAGGGAGCAAACCCAGTCACTAAGACCAACATTTTGCAGTTCAGACAGTGTGATTTCAGAAAATAAACCCCAAACAGAGCTGCTGAATCCTGTGCAGATTGCTCAGAAGCTTTTTGGACTTCCTAGTGTCCATCTTGGGTCCAGGCAGATGGGAAAGAGAGAAAGACCTCGTGCCAGACAGAATTTGGCTCAAAATAGGAATAAGTGAATCGCAGAATCACAGAGCATTAGGGACTGGAAGTGACCTCAAAAGATCAGCCAGTCCAATCCCCCTGCCACAGCAGGATACCATAGATCAAGTTGCACAGAAACATGTTCAGGCAGGTTTTAAAGGTCTCCAGAGAAGGAGACTCCACAACCCACCCTGGGCAGCCCCTTCTAGTGCTCTGCCACCCTCACTGGGAAGAAGGTCCGTCTCCTCTGATGTGGAACCTCTGTTCCAGCTCATACACACTGCCCCTTGTCCTGTCATTGGGTGCCCCTGAGCAGAGCCTGGCTTCATCCTCCTGACACCCACCCTTCACATATTGATCAACACTCATGGGGTCACCCCTCAGTCTCCTTTTCTCCAAGCTCAAGAGACACAGCTCCCTCAACCTTCCTCAGCAGGGAGATGCTCCACTCCATCATCTCTGTGGCTCTGCACTGGGCTCCCTCCAGCAGCTCTGAGTCCTTCTGGACCTGAGGGGCCCAGAACTGGACACAACATTCCAGCTGTGGTCTCCCCAGGGCAAATTAGAGGGGGAAGAGAACCTCTCTCCATCTACTAACTACCTCCCTTCTAACCCCCCCCGGTGCCATTGGCCTGATAAACTTGTGTCCCCTCAGATCTCCCTAAATCAACTGAAATATTCAGAGTGTTAAGATTTGAAGCATCAGGCTCGGTTCACCAAGTCTTGAGCGGAGAACAGGTGATTGGAACTTCCACTACACTTGTTTGTGACTGAAATCCTGAAACCCATACTTGGCCTTGTGTTTACAAGAGGTTAATTGCGACGTTACCTCAGGGACCGTTTCCCTTTGGCCTTTAAAATGAGTTACGGTGCCCCAATAGGGGAATTCAGAGAGGCTGTTGCCGTTCTCCCACTATTTAACTGCTACTTTGAGGGAGTGAAGTCTTTGTGACCGCCTAAGTCACCCCACATTTATTTCCTACCTAATAATATCTTGAGGTTGGGGAAGGTGCCTGCAGTTTTCTTCAGAGTCTTCTGCTATCAAAATTCCTGTTATTGGGTGAGTTTAAACCTTCTTGGGGACTTGGTGTTTTCAGGTACAGAAAAAGCTTGCCTTACTCTTACAGATCTTGACCAGGGATGTGACAGGAGGGTTTGGAGAGGTTTTGGTCTCCTTGAGAAGTTGTACAGATCCCTGCTGACGGAGACACCTTGGTGAGATGATGAGCAAAGCACCTTGAGCAAAGCACCCTGAGCAAAGAACCTCTCCTCTCCTCTCCTCTCCTCTCCTCTCCTCTCCTCTCCTCTCCTCTCCTCTCCTTCTTCCCTCTTCCTTTCCTTTCCCTCTTACTTTCCCTTCTCCCTTCCCTTCCCTTCCCTTCCCTTCCCTTCCCTTCCCTTCCCTCCTTCTTCTCACCTATAAAACCAAAATTCCTCTCATCCTTCAAACTGCTTTGAAATCCAAAGCTGTGAATCCAGACCTTTTCCATCAACAACACAAGGAGATGGTTTTCAGAAGTGGGTGATCTAGAGGCATGGATCCCCAATCGACTCGTGAGCCGCTTGATCTCAGATCCTCCAGAATATTTAGAAAACTCAATCCTGTAGAAAACCATCTCTAAGATTCAGGAAATGAATCTTCCTTCTCGTTCCCAGAGGCTGCAAGTTTCCAGATCCTGAAGGACTGGTTTTCATGTGGTAACAGGGTTATGAAAACCGTTACCTCAACGGGTTTGTTGAAGGCAACGTCTCGTTGTTCTTCGCCTACGCAGTGTAGTTGTGTGAACGAGAAATGCCAGAGGAGAACTGGATGTTGAGTGGAGCTGCTTGTGTTGGCACAGGCTTTAAATTTGGGGTGTAGGTGTGTTTGTGCTTCAGTGAAAGATATCTGCTAGTCCTACGTCCATCTTAAAGAGGCTGGATTGTCATTGAATCATGGAATGGGCAGGGTTGGAAGGGACCTTAAAGATCACCCAGTCCCAACTCCCCTGCACAGGCAGGGACAGCTTCTCTAGAGCAGGTTACTCGGGGCCCCAGCCAACCTGCCCTTCAACACTGCCAGCGATGGGGCAGCCACAACTGCCTTGGGCAACCTGTTCCAGCAACTCACCACCCTCACAGCAAAGGATTTGTTCCTCCTGTCCAACCTCAATCTCCCCTCTTCAATTCTGGAACCCTTCCCCCCTTGTCCTCTCACTACCGCCCCTGTCAAAAGCCCTCCCCAGCTTTCTTGTAGCCCCGTTCAGAGACTGGAAAGGTGCTCGAAGGTCACCTGGGAGCCTCCTCTGCTCCACACTGAACAACAGGCACCAGACTTCGTGGTACAAGTCTTCTGCAGTTCTATCAGATGTGCTTGTCCCGTAGAGACATCTTGGAGACCATAATAAACCTAAAATGGCAAGAAGTGTCAATGCTTTGGCACTTTAATCCTCCCTTTCGAGCCAGGAGGGGTGAACCTGCCTTTGCTGGGCTGCAGCAGTGGAGTGGAGCCTTTCAGTTGTCTCGACTGGGGTGACAGCTCAGCCAGTTCACCTGTGCGAGGCAGGAATCCTGGGCTGGGTCAGACTACCTTCCTGAACTGAGCTTTAAGGGTTGCTTCTTCACCTCCCCTCCTAAAGATGCTTCTCCGTACGATACTTTCCCTTGAGTGGGGAGTTTCTAACTCAGGTTGTGAGCTTGGCTTAAAAAACTCAGGGTAGGATTTGGTTTCAGGTTCAGGCATCAGAGTTTGGCATCGACACAGAGTCACAGGATCCCAGAATGTTTGAGGTTGGAAAAGCTCTCTGAGCTCATCCAGCCCAGCCCAGGACCTAACAGCACCCCCGTAGCCCAGACCAGGGCACTAAGGGCAACAACCAGGCTGCCCTTCAACACCTCCAGGGATGAGGACTGCCCTGGGCAATCCTTTCCGGGTTCTGATCCCCCTTTCTGTGAGGAAGGGCTTCCTAACATCCAAGCTAAACCTCCTCCATAGAGCCTCATAGACCCCCGTTGAGTGCTAGAGACCCCTATGGAGACCTATAGACCCCCATAGAGCCCTATAGACTCCTATAGATCCCATAGTCCTTCCTAACATCCAACCTAAACCTCCTCCACAGAGCCCTAGAGACCCCTATGGAGCACTAGAGACTCCTATGGAGCCCTACAGTCCCCCATAGAGCCCTATAGACTCCTATAGATCACATAGTCCTTCCTAACATCCAACCTAAACCTCCTCTATAGAGCCCTAGAGACCCCTATGGAGCCCAATAGTCCCCCATAGCGCCCAATAGAACCCTTAGAGCCCTATAGACTCCTATTGATCCCATAGTCCTTCCTAACATCCAACCTAACCCTCACCTGGCAGCATCAGGCCCTGCCCTCTTGTCCTAGTGCTGGTTGCCTGGGACAAGAGCCTCGACCCCCACCTGACTAGAACCTCTCTTCAAGTAGCTGTAGAGAGGGAGAAGGTGCCCCCTGAGTCTCCTCCAGGCTAAACACCCCCAGTTCCCTCAGCCTCTCCCCATCAGACTCTATATCTGGGTTACACAGCTGAATCCCTGTCACGGTTGAGTAATAAACCAGGGGTCAGGGTGAAGTCCAGAGGGACTCCTTAGCCACATTCTAAGGAACAGCTGAGAAGCTGAGAGAGCTAAAGTTACCACCTTTATGCTGGCTGGTCATCTGAGTCCCCCTTTGGAGGCCATTGACTGTACCAGCTGGGCATCCCAGCGATGTGCTCAGCTGCAGCAGGCTGGTACCACTTGAGACCTCCCGATGTGACCTGTCGTTTGCCCAGTTTTCATGCCATGGGAGCAAGAACCCTCCAACATCTCTGCGTCAAACGTGATGGCTGCCTTCAGATGTCTCAGAACCTTCCGCTGCAGCGTATCGAGTGGCATCGAGACCATGCTTTTGCTGAGGAAAATGGGGACCAGATGATCCTTGAGGTCCCTTCCAGCCTAAATTCTTTGATTTATTAACATCTTCCACAGTTGCAGGCACCACCTTCCTACTGTGTGAGGGCTCAGGAGCCAGCAGCTGTGGCCGTGTACTACACAAAAAGCTTTAATGTCGCAATAAAGCCCTAAAACCCCTTAGGAGAAGCAGCATTTGGAGTGAATATGAACGTTAGGAGCTGTGGTGATGGGATTTGAACGCTGTTTGGTGATTTCCTATGGGGCAGCAGCTCTGTTGGGCAGTAAATCTGTTCAATGGCTGTGATTAGACCACAACTAGCATCAACTGGATGTCCCCTTTGCAAACTCTCTTGATATCTTCTCATTCCTCCAGTCACTGTCACAGCTGATAGAAGAAGGATGGGGATGGTGTCTGGGATGTTGTTTTCTAGGACAGACCTGATCCCCATCAGAAAGAAATAGAAGCTCCCGTTACGCAGCTCCTACGGCAGATTTCACTTGACTCTCTTCCTCTTGTCTTGACAGTTCAACTGCTGGAGCAACGATCATGGCTGGGGAAAACCAAAGCGTAGTGACAGAATTCACCTTCCAAGGCCTCTCCTCACAGCCAAGGACGCAGACGGTCCTTTTCTTGGTCTTCCTGGTGTTTTATCTGTTCACGGTGCTCGGCAACACCCTGATCGTGATGGTGATCAGAGCCGATCGCCGGTTGTGGTCACCCATGTACTTCTTTCTGGCCAACTTGTCCTTCTTGGACGTCTGCTGCGTCTCCAGCTATGCCCCCCAGATGCTGCTGAACCTCTCGACCAAGAAGAGGACCATCTCCTTCTCTGCCTGTGCTGCTCAGATGTATTTCTTTATGACTTTTGGCATAACTGAGTGTGTCCTGCTCGCGGTCATGGCCTACGATCGGTACATGGCAATATGTCAGCCCTTGCTCTACGCCGCTGTCATGAACAGGAAGACTTGCGTTCACGTGGTTGTGGCTTCCTGGGCCAGTGGCTTCCTGAGCTCCACGATCATCAACAGCCTCAGCTTGCAGCTGCCCTTCTGCAAGCACCGCGTCTTGAACCATTACTTCTGCGAAGTGCAAGCGGTGCTGGCCTTGGCCTGCGCCGACACCGCCCTCATGGAGGTGGTCATCTTCATCATCAGCATCCTCGTACTCTTCATCCCCTTCCTCCTCATCATCGTCTCCTATGTCTCCATCCTTTCTACCGTCGTGAAGATGCAGTCAACTGTTGCGCAATACAAGGCCTTCTCCACCTGTGGGTCTCACCTGACGGTGGTCACCATCTACTACGGCACTGCCATCTGCATTTACATGACTCCTACATCGAGGCCGCCGCAGGACAGGGACAAAGTCATCACCCTGTTTTACACCGTCGTCGCCCCACTGCTGAACCCCCTCATCTACAGCCTCAGGAACAAGGACATGAAAGATGCCCTGAGGAGGGCGATGAACAGACCCCAAAGCCTGTTTCTTTAGAGGGTTTTAGGGGTTGGTTGTGTTTCAGTTCTTCTGGGAGGTGAAGCGACGTGCAGCCACGATTATAGAACCACAGAACATTAGGGATTGATCGAAAGATCATCCAGTCCAATCCCCCTGCCACAGCAGGATCACCCAGACCAAGTCGCACCTCACTGGCAGTTGTTCTGCTTTTACAAACGTCAAGGTGGACATTTCAATGTGACTTCTGTCCCTACTGCGTTCGAGTCCAACGCTGGGTCCTCTTGGGTCAAGACCCTTCCGTTTCGTTTTGTGACGTAGGTGGTAGGTTGTGAGACCTTAGTGCTGTCTACAGCTGCCTGACAAGAGGGTGGAGAGGGGTGGTGGTTGGTTTCTTCTCTCAAGTCACTAGGACAAGAGGAAACGGCCTCAAGTTGTTCCAGGGGAGGGTTGGGTTGGCCATCAGGAACAATCTCTTCCTGACAGAGTGGTCAGGAGTTGGAACAGGCTGCCCGGGGATGGGGACAGTCATCGTCCCTGGAGAGGTTCAAACATCGAGTAGCTGCGGCTCTGGGGAACAGTGGGCAGAGTGGGGTTGGCGTGACAGTTGAACTGGATGATCTTGGAGGTCTCTTCCAACCTAAATGATTCTATGGTTCCACGATATCTTTTTCCTGATTAGAGTGAGGTAGAACCTAACATGGACATCAACAAGGAATTTCCTTTCTATCACTCAGACACAGATCTGTAGGGTTTAAGTAACCCAGGCAAGATGAAAAGTGTTTCAGATCTCCTGAACCTCCTGACAACTAAACTCACCCATTTAAAGATGTTCTCCTCACTCACATTGATGTGACACACATGGCTCTGCTCCCCACCCACCAGCTTTCTCAGTCAGGGATGACTAAAATTAGATGGAACCGTTAAATCCTAGAGAAACCTCTTTCATTTTGTAGTCCAAACTGTTCTGCTTGAAGAAATAGCCTCCAGCCTTGACCCATTTTCCTTCTGCCCACCAAATGACCATGAAGAAGGTATCAGGAGAAGTAGATCATGTGCGTGGGACTGGACTTGATGATCTTCTTCATGGTGAGGGTGACAGAGCACTGGAAGGGGCTGCCCAGGGTGGGTTGTGGAGTCTCCTTCTCTGGAGACATTTAAAACCCACCTGGAGATGTTCCTGTGCGACTGGATCTATGGCAGGGGGTTTGGACTGGATGATCTTTGGAGGTCCCTTCCAGTCCCTAATGTCCTGGGATCTTAGAGGTCTTTCCAGCCTCAATAATTCAGTGATTTTATGGAAGTTAAAGCATGGTGGGACACAGCTGAGTCTGGGATCTGTGAAGATGCGGGTTCTCACAGGTTCTGCATCTCCATCCCTGAGTGTTTAAAAGCTCAAGGTCATGAATTGGGTTGACCCCAAATTCATTCATGACCCCAACCCTTCACAGAATTGGGTTCTTGGTTGTACTTGGTGATATTAAAGGTCTTCTCCAACCTAAACGATGGTGTGGTTCTTTGGCTCACAGCCAGCATCAGGCTGAGGGAAAGCTCTCTGAGTTCTAGGGTTAAAGCAAACCCCACCAAACCCAAAGCGCTGGCAGGGTGACGGTGTCAGCTAAGTCACTGCAGCAGTTTCCATCACAAACTACCCTTCTTCCCTTCCCAAACCACAGAGCTCCCCTGCAGGACAGCCAGGAGATTAACAAGCCCTTCTAGGCTCGTTAAAGCCTTCTTCTGGGCACCACGAAGAAGCCTCTACGGATCTCGAAGCCTCCTTAGAAAGCTCATAGCTAAAGCTCTCTCATTCTTCCTAACAAGCCCCTGGGGACAACCTCACAGCCGCTAAGGAGAAGGAAACTTTCCCCTTTGTTAAAGCCAGTGAGAACTTCTAAAGCTGTTGAGTTTGTCACAACTGCTCCCCTCCCTGAGGATGGTGGTTGGAGAGTTTGCGGGTTGACAGAGACCTTTTCAGCCCTTCACTCCCTTGGTACAGAAGGTGATGCTGGAGTTTGGAGTGTACCACTGCACCGCCAGTGGCTGAGAGGGCACCTACCCCTGGCTAACAACTGCTGGTTGGTAGAAGTCCCTCAGCATCTTGCAACAAGGTGGTGGGACATCACTAAGGGGTCTGTCAGCGGCCAGAACCATAGCAGGTGATGGATCAGGCTATGGGTGCCCAGTCAGAAGCAAAAGGAGGTGTGGATGGAGACCAAACACATTCCACTTACACTTCCTCATGTCCTGAAGGACCTCTACGGTGGAGATGTTGGTCCATGGGAGGGGGGATGTGTGGGTGTGTTGAGGGGAAAAACCATGAGGTGGGGTTGGTTAGAGCTGCTGTGACCTAGTGGTGCCGTAAACACACAAGGACATGATGAAACAGTGAAGGAAATGAAGAACATCTCTCCCAGGAGTGAACTCGGATGCTTCAGCCTGGAGAACAGAAGGCTAGGTGGGGGGGATCTTATCAGTGAGGGTCAGAGGGGGGATAAACAGGACAGAACTCAAACAAAGAACTCAAACTCATCTTCTCAGTGGTGCCCAGAGAGAAGATGGATTGAAAAGGTTTTAAACTTAAGAAGAAGCTTTATTCCTAGGAAGATGATCGAGCCCTGACAAGCCAGAGAGGTTGAGGAGGCTTCTCCATCCTTGAAGATGATCAGACTGGACATATTCCTCTCCAGCTGAGCTGGCTTTGAGCAGGACAGAGGTCCCATCAATGTTCTGCATAGACCAACACAACCCATTCTCCTCAGAGACAGGGAGAAGGGAGGATGAGAGGAGCTTGTCTTCCAGCAGCACATTTTGCTCCTAATGAAACCACCAAGGACATCCTTCACCTCCACTGCTGCCAAGCAGGAGGTGCAGGTAGAACAGACCTTGCCCCCTGCCCACCACCACCAAGATGTGGGTCTAGGAGGTGGGGATGAGCAGGTCGGTGGCCATCACCTTGAAACTCACAATCACAAACATGAAACCCTCGTTCAGGCACAGGTTGGTGAAGAGCAGGGGCCCATCTGGGGCCCTCAATAAGGGAAGGACATGGATCTGATCGAGCGGGTCCAGAGAAGACTCAGGGGCACCTTCTTCTACTCTACAACTACCTGAAGGGAGGTTGTAGTCGGGTAGGGGTCAGGATCTTCTCCTAGGCAACCAGCACCAGGATGAGAGGGCAGGGGCTGCCAGGGGAGGGTTAGGTTGGATGTTAGGAAGGACTATGGGATCAGTAGGAGTCTCTAGGGCTCTATAAGGCTTGGTTGGGGGTTTATAGGGCTCTAAGGGGTCTCTAGGGCTCTAAGGGGTCTCTAGGGCTCCATAGGGATCTATGAGGCTCTATGGAGGAGGTTTAGTTTGGGTGTTAGGAAGCTCTTCCTCATGGAAAAGGGGATCAGATCCTGGACTGGACTGCCCAGGGCAGTGGTGGAGTCCCCATCCCTGGAGGTGTTGAAGGGCAGCCTGGCTGTGGCCCTTAGTGCCCTGGGCTGGGGTACTGGGCTGGACTGGACGAGCTCAGAGGGCTTTCCCAGCCTCAATCATTCTGTGATTGATTCTGTCACAGAGCCCACGGCGTCTGCAAAGCTTCACTTTCTCCCCCACCAGCCATAGTCTTTGAAAAGTATCTGATACCCAGACCTCAGTTTGCTGACACCTCTACCTCATGGGAGTCCCCTGGCAGACTGGTCTTGATGGTGCAAACTGTCAGACTGGTTTTCATGGTGCAAACTACATCCACCTTGTGCTTGGTGGCACCTCAGGAGCTGCTGCTGCCGTTGGGTTCTTGGCCTGAAGGTTGAGAACCCACCCAGTCTGGTGCCCTGAAGTGCTGGTCAGGAAGCCTTCCTCCCACCCAGTCTCCCCCAAAGGATGTGCTCACCTCTTCTGCAGGAGCAATGTGGTCAGTAAGAGGCACCAGTCCTACAAGCTTCTTAAATATAGGAGGACATAGATCTAAGAGCTCTCCAGTGTTCACGCTCTGAGATGTCCATCCAGCTCCCCAGTCTAAGGCTGAAGCTCTTGTTTGAGCTTCTTCTACACTTAGTGGAGAAGAACCGTTGCCGCTGTCATCTTCACCGGTGATTGTGACCTAAAGCTACACTGGCCCACTGGCCTGCTGAGGGACATCTCTCCCTTTCAGAGAGAGCTCAGAGGAGTTTTGCGACCAGCTTCTCACTGCTGGAGGGACACATTTAGAGCAGATCGTTTGATGGTGGTGCCTGTCCAGTTGCTGGGGCTTCAGAAGGTGCCACGGATCGAGGGAGAAGGTCTTGTCTTGTTAAAGCTCTTCTTACTTGGCTGATCACTCTCCTTAGGGCACTCTGAACTTCTTTGTTCCTCAGACTGTAGATGATGGGGTTTAGCAGGGGAGTGAGGATCCCGTAGAGCATGGACACGATCCTGTCCCGGTGAGGCGAGTAGGTGGACGAGGGCCGGACATACGTGCAGATGGTGGTGCCATAGAAGAGACAGACCACCGTCAAGTGAGAGCCACAGGTGGAGAAGGCTTTGTGCCTGCTCTCAGAGGACTTCATGCCCAGGATCGCCCAGAGGATGTAGATGTAGGAGATCAGAGTGACCACAAAGGCTCCGCTCCCGAGGACCCCCGCGACGGTGAGGATCACCACTTCCCTGCTGTAGGTCGGCGAGCACGAGAGGGCCAGCACCGGGGGGATATCGCAGTAATACTGATCCACTCGGTTGGCATCGCAGAAGAAGAGGGTGAAGATCATAGAGGTGTGCAGCAGGGAGTTCAAAAACCCCAGGAGCCAGGTGCCGATGGCGAGGTGGGCACAGACCTTCATGCTCACCACGCTGGGGTACTGCAGCGGGTGGCAGATGGCAACGTAACGGTCGTACGCCATCACGGCCAGCAGGAAGATCTCCGTGCCCACAACTTCGATGAGGAAGAAGAGCTGGAGCATGCAGCCAGTGAATGAAATCACCTTGTGCTCCAGCAACAAAGCCTCCAGCATCTTCAGCACGGTGATAGTGGGACATAAGATGTCCAGTAAGGACAAGTTGCCCAGGAAGAAGTACATGGGGTTATGCAGGCGAGTGTCGGTGCTGATGGCCACAAGGATCGTGATGTTGCCTGCTAGAGTGGCCAAATAAATGAGCAGAAACAGCACGAAGAGAAGGAAACGGACTGCTGGGGCATCAGAAAGGCCCACGAGAATAAATTCCGATACCGTTGATAGGTTGAACCTCTGACTCTTGTCTTTCATCACGGAGATGAGTGCAGAAGCTTGTCTGGAAGAAAGAATCGTAGACTCAGAGAATCGTTAGGGTTGGAAGAGACCTCCAAGCTCATCTAGTCCAACCATCAACCTAACCCCACCCTGCCCACTGAACCCTGTTCCCTAGAACCATGTCTACTCATTTCTTGAACCCCTCCAGGGATGGTGACTCCACTCCCACCCTGGGAAGCCTCTTCCAGCTCCTGACCTCTCTAATGTCCAACCTAACCCTTCTCTGGGGCAACCTGAGGCTGTTTCCTCTTGTCCTATCCCTGGTGACTGGGGAGAAGAGACCAACCCTCACCTCTCTCCACCCTCCTGTTGGGAGCTGTAGCTCCTCTTCTCCAGACTAAATCATAGAACCACAGAACATCAGGGATTGGAAGGGACCTCAAAAGGCCACCCAGTCCAATCCCCAGGACACAGCAGGATCTCCTAGATCCAGTCGCACAGGAACATGGCCAGGGGGTTTTAAACATCTCCAGAGAAGGAGACTCCACAACCCCCCTGGGCAGCCCCTTCCAGGGCTCTGGCACCCTCA
>JAOXOE010026389.1:0-21934 GCA_028565055.1 Phoeniculus purpureus
GAAGCAGCAGCAGCACAACGACGGGGCGGGCACTGCTCTCTCGGTGTCGCGGGGGTGTCTGCGGCGCGGCCGGTGCCAGGGTGGGCTCAGCCCCCCCCCACTGCCCCCAGTCCCTTTGTTCCCCTGTTCGGGCGCCGAGGGGAAGGTGCGCGGCGGGACCGAGCGATGCACTGGCACTCGCCCTGCCTCCTCCTCCTCCTGCTGCTGCTCTCTCCTCCCTCTCGGGCTCTGTCAGACAGGAGGGGAGGGACGGTAGAAGCGAGGCGGGGAAGTAAGGTCTGCCCGTACCCATACACACACAGTGCTTCCTTCCAGTCAGGAGTTTGATTGTTAAACTGGGAGGAGAGGAGGAAGAAGGAGAGGGGGTTGGGGTGGGATTTTGACAGCTGCCCTCCAACATCCTCCTCCTGTTGCTGCCGAGTGAACCGCCCCCGACACAGCCCTCTGTTACGGGGTTATTTTTACACCGGTTCCTAAAGGGTGCTGGAAGGTTGTTTTTCCACTCACACCCGCCCCCCCCTTCCCCTCCGGGGACTTTCGGTGTGGAGCATTCACAGCTGCCCGAGGGAAAAGCTCGTCGGCTCGGCTCGGCCAGCCTCCTGCAGAAGCAACAGATTATTTTCCTCTGGAGCGGGATTTGAGCGCTGGGCGGCGGGTGGATCGGTCCAGCTGCCCCCACCACACAACAGCCCGCAAACCTGACCCCCATCCAGGGGAGTTTTGGGTTTGTTTTGGGTCCTTCTCGCAGCGCCACGTGCGGAGCAGCTGGGGGCGGGGGGGGGGAGGGGAACCGCAAATTCCTTCGGGAAAGGTTTTCCTTTTCCTTTCCCCGATTTCTGTGACCTGGGCAGGTCACAGCGGCACCGCGGGCTGCCCCGGGCACTGCGAAACCCAGCCAGGTTTGCTTTCGGTTTGCTTCGGGCTTTTACTTTTCTCCCTCTTTTTTCCTTTTTTGTCTTCTTTTTTCCCTTTTTTCCTCTTTTTAACTTTTTTCCCTTTTTTATCTTTTTCCCCTTCCTTCTCCTTTTCCCTTCTCCTTTTCTTCCTTTCCCTTTCTTTTCTCTTTATTTTTCTTTTTCCTCTCTTTTTCCCTTGTCCTTTCCATCTCCCTTCTTTCTCCCTTCCCTTTCCCATCCATCTCCCTTCTCCTTTGGTTTTTCACATGTGTTTGGGGTGCGTTTGTGGGTTGGTTTGGTTCTCCATCAGTGAGGTCATTTGTATAATGGAACAGCACTCAGGTTTTCATGCCAAGCTCAGGGTCAGTTTTAAGAGCCTTTGTGCCTCCGTGGGAACGTGGGTTCCCAGGAGTATTCTCAAATGATGTGAGGACTCCGATCCCAGCCTGGAGTGGTGGTGGACTGGCAGTTAATGCAATGATTTGATGTTGGGTGCAGCTCGTGGATGGAAGTGGATGGAGCAGTAGACACCACCTAACTGTCCAGTTGCTGTCCTTCCTGTGTTGGCCAGGCTTTGGGATTTGATGTTAATTAATCTGCCAGATCACAGCACTAATGATGGGATCTCAGAACCCCACACACACAGCTCTACGGGTGAGCACCACGATCCATCTGTATCAATGGGTTGGAGGAGCTGCTGGGCTCAGAGCAAGCCCAGACCCATCTGCACTGACAGAGTCTGTACAACCAGGCTGGGTGAGGAGAGAGAGGGGTAAAACCAGAGGGGCTGGAGATTGAGTTGCTCCCTGGTTGTCCCTACAGAAGGTTGATTTGTGTTCTGGTTGTTTTTGTCCTGTCATGCTGCCTGTGAGGCAGCTCGCACGACAAGATGGGTGTTTCTCGCAGCTACCTTGCTTCAAAGAGTGGGCACTGCTGCTGGGGTCTCCATGGCCATGCTTTAGATGTAGGAACTCCTGGACTACACCAGGACATCAGGACCTGGGCATCTCAGGCTTGAGGATATTCCTTTGCTTGTTCCACCTTCCCATTTCTAAACTGGAAATGACTATGTTTTCCCCCTACTTTCCAGGATGTCATGAAAATAAACCCCCTGATCCTGGTGGAACGCTGGGATGTCAGTGGCAAAATCTCTGCCAAACCAGGAATAACTGCTGCCATCACCCCCATCCCTCACCTTTTCGCAACCCCCACATCCAGCAGCTGCAGACAGGTCCCAGGAGGAGGAGAGGCTGCAGGAGGCAGACAGGAGATCATGTTCTCCTATGAAATCTTTAATCACTTGATGCAGACACTGCAGCGATGGCTCCTTATAACTGGAGATGTTGGTACTGCACGAGCTGGATGGTCTTTGTGCTGGAATGAAAGCATTACGACTCTGTGAGAGCAGAGCTCTGCATTGAGTTGCGAACCCCATAAAAATTCATGTCTACTGGCTTCTGAAGGCCCTCTCCTGCTTTGAGGTGACAAAACCAGAAGGTCCTGCTTTTTACCTTCCCCACAGTGTTCATGACTGTCCAAGAATCACCCTATAAAGCAACAGAACCTAGGCCTGAGGGACATCTGCACTCGATAACGGATCCTTTTCCAGGACAAGATGAGAGTCGAGAGCCTCAATGGCTGTATCTGGGCACTTGGAATCCATTCAGCACAGCCTAAACAAAATTAGTTAATGGCAGCCAAGGGTTTGCCTGGATGAGCGTACACTGAGCTTAGGTTGGGTTTTACACCAAGTTTAGAGAAGCTTCAGGGCTGCCTGTGTGGTACCTACTCAGGTTTTATACTGAGTTTAGGGAAGCTTCAGGGCTGCTTGTGCTCTGTCTGCTCAGGTTTTACACCAAGCTCAGAGAAGCTTCAGGGCTGCCTGTACTGGGACCTTGTTTCTGGAGCGGCCAGCTCTGCTCTTGCAGAGCCCCTGCAACCGCTCCATCCTCCCCTCTGCCATCAGTGCTTTGTTAGTCTCTGGTGTCACCCAGTGTGAAGCAGCTGCCCTCCTTGCTCCATCCTTCTTGCTGGCTCCATCCTTCGGTTCAAATGGAGCCTCTCCCAGTGTCACAGGTCCCTCTCAGAGATGATGAGGGGCCTGAAGGGGCACGTCTGTGGGGTTGTGGATCCCTCTCTGCAGATGACAGCAGCAAGCAGAGTTTTCACCTGGGTGGAGCCCTGGAGAAGCTCTGTGATGACTAAAGAAGAGCTTTCCCTGCTGGAAGGGTTGTGAGGTATTCACTGACAGCTCATGGGTGTTGGCTGCCTCTCTATAAACCCCAGACGTAGCCTGAGGCCTCAGAATCCTGGAGGCAAAGGCAGGTGCTGATGGCTTGGAAATGTATCTGTCTGTAGCTCTGGTTGAGGACACAGGAGGGACCCACATATGGGCCACCCCAGGGTGAGTGTTAGAAGACAGTGAGAGCTGCAAACTAAGGAAATTAAGTTTATCAAGGTTTTGATTTTTGGGAGGAGGATCACTGAGGAAGAGGAGGCTAAGGGGAGACCTCATCACTCTACAACTATCTGAAAGGACACAGTAGAGATATTGGTGCTAGTCTCTTCTCATAGGGAATTAGCAGAGAAGCAGAGGAAAAGGCTTCAAGCTTCAACAGGCGAGGGTTAGACTGGACATCAGGAAGAAATACTTCCTGGAGACAGTGGTCAGGCACTGGAATGGTCTGCCCAGGTTGGTGGTTGAGTCCCCATCCCTGGATGTGTTGAGAAGACACTTAGATATGTAGTGTTGGGGGATCTGGTTTAGGGGTGAACTTGTAGAGTCAGGTTGATTGTTGGTCTCAATGATCCCAGAGGTCTTTTCCAACCTGAACGATTCTATGATTTCACATAACAAACAGGAATCCCTTCTCCTTTAAACTGGTTGAAGCAGTGGCTGTTCCTACAAACTGGCAGCCTGTGCAGAGAGCTACAGATCAAAGAGCTATCAAGTTATGAATAGATGAAATGATGAAGCATTACCACAACCTGTAATATCCAAGACAGAGGGTGTCTGTGAACCTCTGGTGCTGGCAACTCAGCAGCTCCTGGAGCTCTGTTGTTTTGTCTCTTGCTTTGGTGCTGAGGATGCTCTGTGTTCACCCAGCTCAGGACGTCTCTGGGTCAGTGGGTGGAAAAATGATTGCCTATTTTCCCTCCTGCTGTTTATGTGAAGAACAGCTGTGTTGTAAGAAACATGGCCCCTATTGTGATTCCTTCTTCAAGATGAGAAAGATTAATTGGAGGTTGAAGCAGTCTTTCCTGCTTGGATTCCTTGGGGATTCGTTGGGTTTGGAGGTTTTGTAAGTTCCAGGTCACTCCTCAGAGGATTCTGCCCTAAGAACCATCAGCACTAGGTGATTGCTGAAATCTTCCTCATTTCTCTTTTTACCTCTCCTTGCCCTTCGCTGACTTTGAAGTTTGGTTCAGTTCAGATTGTACCTTCATCTTTTAGAGCCTCCAATGCAATAACCTTGTCCTTCTGATCCCAAAGGCTTTCTCTACTCTCCAGCTTTAGTTCAGCTCTGCAGGGTTTGTCCCAGGGTCATTAAAGGAAGAAGTGTTTTCTGTTAATGAAAAACAAGAGGCATTACACAGACTGGGCAGAATTTAACTCAGGAAAAACACTCCTGGGTTTCGGTGCCTCACTCCCTGATTTATGGACCCTTGTAATCTGCCTGAGAAAACCCCTTAATTAGAGCTAATCCCTGTGTCCTGGGATTTCCTTTTTGCCCCCCAAGAGTGGACTTTCCGTAACGCCCCTGTGTCCCTACTTGATGCACCATGTGGTCACTGGAGTTCAGGATCTCATGTGGCAGGAACAGAATACCTAGCAGAATCACAACCCTGGACTTCCAGAGGGCCAGCTTCGGCCTTTTCAAGTAATTGCTAAGGGAAATCCCATGGGACAGGGTACTGGCAGGTGAAGGGGCCCAAAGATCATGTCTTTGAAGCCCAAGACAAGAGCATTCGAACAGGTAGGAAGTCAGGGAAGGGAGCCAGAAGACCTGCATGGTTAAACAGGAAGCTGCTGGGGAAACTCAAGAGGAAGAAGAAAGTTAATAGGTCGTGGAAGGAGGGGATGGCCACTTGGGGTGATTATAAGGCTCTGATGGGAGAATGTAGGGATGCAACTAGGAAAGCCATGGCCTTCTTGGAATTAAACCTTGCAAGGGAGGTCAAGGGCAACAGAAAGGGCTTCTTCAAATACACTGCAGGTAAAACTAAAACTAAAACTGCTGAATGAGGTGGGTGCCCTGAAGACAGAGGATACAGAGAAAGCAGAGATGCTGAACACCTTCTTTGCCTCTGTTTATACTTCTGGGGGCGGTCATGATGTCACGCCGTAGACTGCTGAGGCTCCAGAGGAAGCTGAGACAAAAATAGAGTTTGCCCTGGTTGATCAGGACTGGGTTAGGGATAAATTGAGCAAACTGGATGTACACAAATCCATGGGTCTGGATGGGTGCACCCACACGCACTAAGGGAGACAGCAGAAGTCATTGCTAAGTCACTCTCCATCATATTTTCTAAGTCATGGGGATCAGGAGAGGTGCCTAGGGACTGGAGGATAGCAAATGTCACTCCAGTCTTCAGAAAGGGTAAAGAGGAAGACTCAGATAACTATAGAATGGTCACCCTCACCTCCATCCCAGGAATGCGGATGGAACAA
The DNA here is from genome assembly GCA_028565055.1 of Phoeniculus purpureus. Lineage (NCBI taxonomy): Eukaryota > Metazoa > Chordata > Aves > Bucerotiformes > Phoeniculidae > Phoeniculus > Phoeniculus purpureus. Next base: position 5,569 of record JAOXOE010026389.1, read on the forward strand.
TTTACCCTTGCTGTCTCCAGGCACATAAAGGACAAGAGGGTTTTTAGGGACAGTGAGCACGGCTACCTTCCACAAGTGGAGGTCGTGCTTGACCAACCTGATAGCCTTTTATGATGGCATAACCTAACCAAGCAGATAGATGACAACAGAGCAGTGGATGTGGTCTACCTTGACTGCAATAAGGCATTCAACACAGTCTCACACAGCATCCTCTCTGCCAGACTGAGGCAGTGTGGTCTAAATGATTGGGTAGTGAGGTGGATCGTGAATTGGCTGCAGGGTAGAAACCAGAGAAGAGTAGTGGTCAATGGGACAGAGTCTAGTCGGAGGCCTGTATCTAGTGGAGTCCCCCAAGGGTCAGTACTGGAACCAGAGCACTGTCAGCAAGTTTGTTGATGACACAAAGCTGGGTGGTGTCGCCGACACCCCAGCAGAGTGTGCTGCCATTCAGCAAGACCTGGACAGGCTGGAGAGCTGGACGGGGAGACACTGAATGAACTATGACAAGGGCAAGCATAGAGTCTTGCATCTGGGCAAGAACAACCCCAGGTATCAGTATAGGTTGAGGACTGACCTGTTGGAGACCAGTGTAGGAGAAAGGGACCTGGGGTTCTGGTGGACAACAGGATGACCATATGCCAGCAATGTGTCCTTGTAGCCAAGAAGGCCAACAGCACCCTGGGGTGGATCAGAAGTAGGGTGATTAGCAGACTGAGAGATGTTCTTCTCTCTCTCTACTCTGCACTGATGAGACCACATGTGGAGTACTGTGTCCAGTTCTGGGCCCCTCTGTTCGAGAAGGACACAGAACTGCTGTAAAGTGTCCAGCACAGAGCCACAAAAATGATGAAGGAAGTGGAATACCTCCCTTATGAGGAGAGGCTGAGGGAGCTGGGTCTCTTTTGCTTGGAGAAGAGGAGACTGAGGAGTGACCTCATTAATGTGAATAAATATGTGAAGGGTGGGTGTCAGGAGGTTTGAGCTAGGCTCTTCTCAGTGTCATCTATTGATAGGATGAGGGGCAATGGGTGTAAGCTGGAACATAGAAGGTTGCATATAAATATCACAAAGAACTTCTTTACAGTGAGGCGACTGGAACAGGCTGCCATGGGGGGTTGTGGAGTCTCCTTCTCTGGCGGTTTTTAAAACTTGCCTGGATATGTTCCTGTGTTACTTGGTCTAGGTGATCCTGCTGTGGCAGAGGGATTGGACTAGATGATCTTTTGAGGTCTTTTCCAATCCCTAATGTTCTGCGATGCTGTGATTCTGTGATAGAAAAACCATGACTGGGAGACTTTTGTCATCACCCCCCTGCTTTACCCCTGGTTCTTCTCCCAGTATGGAAGAAACTAGCCATTCTCCTAGCACCACAAGGACTAAATTACACTGTATTTAGAGAGTCTTGAATATTGGATTAATCATTATCTTCAGCTGTGATTCAGCTATGAATTGGAATAAGGAACTCTCTCCACATACTCAGGCAAATAATGGTTTTACTGTGTGAAAGAGAAGATCAAAGGAAGCTCTCAGGTAACTGATTCCACTAGGAATAACATGTATAGATTTTTGAGCATCACCATGGCAGCTAGACCAGAGGATAGGTATTCATTGGTAGAAACATGTTCTTTTATTCATAGTATTCACCAAGATCTAACAGAAGAGAACGCACTCTCAATTCTACAGTTTCCCCATTTTTTTTTTTAAGGGAGCAGTGCTGCCGTATCTTCCTACTTAGATGTGTGCAGTAATTAATCTTAAGTATCATAATTTTGACTTGTGAGAGTCTGTTGGATAAAAGTTCAAGAAAAACAAAGCCAAGTGCAAAGTCCTGTACCTGTGTCAGTGCAATCCCCAATGCATATTCAGGCTGGGTGGAGAATGGCTTGAGAGCAGCATCAGGAAGAAGAATATGGAGGTGTTAGTTGATGAAAAACTCAACAATAGATGGCCATTTGCATTTGCAGCCCAGAAGGAAAACCATATCATTGGCTGCATCAAAAGAAGTGCGGTCAGCAGGTTTAGATAGGTGATCTCCTCTACTGTCATGAGACGTCATCTGGAGTACTGCGTACACGTCTGGAGCCCCAAACTCAAGTATGACATTGAACCAGAATAGGTTGCCCTTGGAGGCTGTGGAAGTTGCCTCCTTGGAAGTGTTCAAGGCCAGGTTGGACGAGGCCTTGAGCAACCTGGTCTACTGGGAGATGTCCCTGCTCACAGCAAGGGGGTTGGAAATAGATGATCTTTAATGTTTCACAATCTTCCATCATTCAAGAGTGTAGGTGTTTTCTGTAAGACTGATAATATTTTCACACTACCTTCATTAATATGTCATTTTCAAGTGTGCTTTGATTTCAGTCCCCTTTCTGCTTTGTCAGTTTTAGTGTGTCTCTTTGTATGTTGTATGAAGGCATAACCTGCTTTTGTTTTTGTCTATAAATTTGCCATGTTAGGGTATGCTCACATACAGTTGCCTACATCAAGTCTGAATGTGATCATATGGTAGCAAAGAGATTTAAGCAGGAACAGTCTTAAAAATTTATACTCATGGTCTATTCTGAAAAATTCAATCATATACTAAAGCTCTGTGAATTAAAACATTTCTGCATCTTTGGTTTGAAAGACTCAGGAACTTTAATATACTGATACTGTAGAACTTATTGTTCATTCACTGAACATAGAAATGAAAGCTTTGTCTTGTCCTAGAGAGACATAAAATAAGTTTAAAGAGCAACACTCACACAAAAAGTACAGCAAATAAATGGCATAGTTGAACCTTTAGAAAGGCATAGATACTTGGGTCCCAATGTTTGCAAAAGCTGGATGTAATTTTTCCTTCTAGAGATTTCATTATTCATTTTCTTGGCCTCAGACATTTTCTGTTCTTGTAAGGAAAGATTCTGTTTTTGTAAAGAAAAAGATTAATAAAATATAACTTCCATGAAAACAGAAAAATGTGAGTGAATCCTGAGGTCTCGACAGGTTTAGAATTGTCTTTTTGTGTTCTTCTGATCTCAGGGATGTAGATTAAGTTTTGTTCCATGGTTCAAGTCAGCCAGCTGCTCACTCAGCCATACATATATGCATGCAAAACCAAGGAAAACGAAGGTCAGGTATACAGTGGGACATTGCTCCTCTTCTTACAGCCACACTGAAGAATAATTGACAGAGAAGCTGTTGGTCCCTCTCCAAACCTGTGTGCTGAGTTATATGTTAGGACTCAGAAAAAGAACTTGCGTGTCTCCCAAACCCCTCCTCTCTACCCCACACTAGGAGGGTCCTGTTGGACCATTGGGAAAAGCCAGTGGAGGCAGTCAAGGAGGACTCAAGTAGTCCTGGCCAGCCTCGGAGGAGAGCGGATGCAGGGCTCCTGTGCTCTGATCCACTGTCCACCCCACCTGCCTTCTCCTGCACGCTACCCTCTAGTTAAGCTTTTATCGACTGTTACTGGTAGATCGGGAGGGGATCTAAAACTTTAAGGCATTTTGTTTTGCCTTAGACTGGTTCTAAGTGCGGTTTTGTTTTCGAGAGGGGGAGGAGGGCTGCGGGTGTCTGGGTGCGCGGTTGCCAGGTGAGTGTCGGGAGAGCGGGGCGCCCGCAGGGTTCCGAGCGCCGAGCGCACGCCGGGGAAGGGCGTACAACTGGCCTTCGCCATTTTCCCTCCCTTCCTTCTCTTCCGGCGCAGCGCCACCATGGAAGCAGCTGGGTGTGAGTGCCTGTTGCTGCCGCTCCTTGGCGAGCGCCCCCTAGCGACTGGAGGCCAGAATTACACCAAATTGTCTTGTACATAGTTCTTCTCTTACACCATCTCCCTAAATTTTCTCATTCTGTATCTATTCCCACTGTAGTGTTTTTATCTTTTCTTTGAATATGTTAAACTAAATACATGCAATTACACTATATGTAACTTACCTAACACCAGATGCTTTATGCTGCAGCAGTTTCATATGAGGCTGTAAAGTTTAACAATCTCTTTTACTCAATATTTCTTTTATTCCACATTAATTCCACATCACCTCACTGATAGCCATAATTTAAAATCTAGCTTATTGTCTCCATTCTTAACTTGAGCAATTTATTCAGAGCTTTGCAATAATACATTCCATAATTCAGATCAAATGAGGCAATATTCATCCCTCACTTTAACAAGCTATTAGCAATATTAACTCATTTTATGTGTTTCATTTCTATGCCTGTTATGTAAGGTAATCCGTCATTGGTATACAGTACTCAACATTGCAGGAAATAGAGATCAGATGATTTGCAGGAATTTGTTCAATTTTGAGTGTTAACCCTCATGATGTCCAAGAAAAAACACTGGAGTATTTTACATACACGTGTAAATATAATTGTTGTGTTGTCTAGCTTGCAATAGAAGTAACATAAAGACTTCTCCCAGACTAAAAAGGAGAGAGTGAGAAAAACAGATTTAGTTCATTTACTGAATGGCTGAGATCTATATGTTCTTTACATTGCACTAACTGTTGTGAGTCTTCTTCACTTAGAGTAAAGCTTTGTGCAGGACGCAATGTGGTCAGATGCCAGCACTTCAGGAGAGCAGGCATTACTGAGTTACTGCTGCCTGATGACTGCTGCCTCATTGCTGGTGTCATATTCATGTCTCAGCTCTACTTTGCAGAACATTTTTGAGGAAAGTGGGTCTCCACATCCCACAGAAGTGTTTATGGCATCAATACAGTGGACTACAGAAAAGTGAGCCTGATTGAGAAGAGCAAATTGTAGCTGAGTAAAGAATTGTTGCAGTGGTAAAGGACCCTCATGAACCACAGAGATGAAGGAATAGGTTTTGGACAGAAAGTTCTGTAAAGAGAATAGAGCAATATATACTTCCATTTATGTTATTCTGATATTGTGGTAGTAATCCCAGAGAGTTCCCTTTTATTTGCATATGCTGAACTGGATGCTTTTTTTCCAACTTTACATGACATTGAGGAAGTGTTTTCTATGTGTATTGATCAGCAGATAAATATTTTCTTGTCTCACCAGCTCTTACAAGCGGCCATGATTAACACTTTAAGTCTACTATGTATTTGAGAGTATATACATTGAATTAGCTGACAATGTTCAGGTATATAGCATTCTTTTATGTGCTCCTTGAGCATATAACATCTGCATTAATACTAGTTTTCTTAACCTGTTCCTTATCAGTCTGCTTTTTCACTTCATAGTTGGGCTGACTTCTCTGTAACAGCCATAGAATGTAAAAGATTTATCTTTTTACGTATAATTTCATTATACTGAGATAAAAACCACAGAAAATGATAAAGCAATAAATTTGTGAATCAATATCAGCAGGTACAGCTAGTCCTAAACTTACCTAATCAAGTAACACAGAAGCTTCTGGTTATAGTAGCACTACAAGAAAGAAGTATTTCCAGGGCAAGCCAGGTGTCACAAGGCCAAAGTAGTTTGTGACCTTTAGTGTACCTCTACAGATGGGGCATTAAATCTCATGGTTTGATGTGTAACAAAACTGAAATATGGATAGATTTGCTAATTATGATGACATTTGTGGGTCTGAGACATATTTTAAAGTTCTGCAATTTCTGGAAAAAAAATAAAAGGCAATAGTGTTTCCAGCCATCTTATTACAGTGATTTTTTTCCAATACTGTTAGTTAACCATGCAAATTCTACTTTAGTATTGTCATCCAGAAAGCAAGGGTTATTGTGACCCTCAGGTTAACAGATTGTTTGGCAGTGCTATTTTTAACTTAACTTGCAAGAGGTTTGCAGAGAAAATACTTAATGGAACATCAATTAAAAAAAAAATCCTTACTAATGGTTACCTAAAAACTGTCACAAGAAATGCAGGAATACTGTCTGTGGTTTAGCTACAGGTTGACTTCTACCACTAATCCCAGTGTCAAGACTGTAATTCACTGACAGAACATAACCACAGAAGGCTGATTACCTTAATTTCATTTTACAAAAAGTTATGATTAAGTCATTCATTACTTAGACTGAAACTGAAACTCCAGGAGGTACTCAACGATTTACTGATACTGCAATTTACTGGCATCTTTGTTTTCAGCTGTAAAGCTGAAATTCTTAGGCAAAACAGAATCCTGTGTGAAAAGAAAATGTAAATTGTTCACATTAGAGTGTCTTCGTTTAACCCAAGGCAGCAAGCTGACATTACGCAGCTGCTTACTCACTCCACTCTCCTCCCGGTGGAATGAGGAGTAGAATCAGGAAAAAGTAGTACTAATAGTAGTACTAATACTACTACTAAAAATGAACAGAAATATAAAAGAGAGAAACAAAAATAAAAGCAAAGACATGTGTTGCACAGTGTAATTGCTCAACACCTGCTGACCAGAGTGTTAGCAGTAGTTTGCCTGCCTCAGCCAACTCCCCTCAGTTTCTATACATGGTATGCATATAATTGTGTACCATTAGCATAGTATGATATATGAAATATCCTTTTGACACCTTTGAGTAATTTCTCCTGGCCATGTTGCCTCTCAGCTTCTTGTTCACTGGCTTTCCAGTAGAACATGGGAAATTGAAAAAATCCTTACGTGCTCTTAGGAACGGTTAAAATGTCAGTATATTACTCATATTATTCTTCCACTAAATCCCAAACACAGCACTGTTCCAACCACTATGCAGAAAGTTAACTCTGCTGAACCAGGACACAGGGTAAAGATGTTAAATGATAATTTAAAAATAATATTTATAATAAAAAAATAGATTCATAAATATATGAGGATTTAATTTTCACTTAGCTAGAATGTATGTAAATTGAGCTAAAGGAGAAAAAATTTCTAAATAGGGTCAGTGGACAGAGAGATGCTCAGATGTGCTTGAACTACATCCAAATTAACCTCTTCAGATATAAAGGAAAAGAAAATATCATAAAAATTTTGTAAACAAGGTATTTAGTAAAAGGCAGGTGTCTGCCTTCAAAATTATTCCACAAGTTTCTAAATCCTTTGGGAAAAAAAAAGAAGAAATACATCTACAAGATTAAAGACTGTGATACTTTGATATCCTCTGAAAATAGGAAAGTGCAGTTCTGTATCATTCCAGAAAGAGTATAAAATGTAGTGAAGGCATTTGGGATCTTAAAGCATAAACAGGTTCTTTCTGTATGTTGCCTCCTTCCCATTTTGATCAATTATGAATTTAATTTGTGTCAGTCATTTTGTATATATGTCATGAGCTACTGAAAGATAAGCATAAGGTTTTGTACTGGTTTCATTTTTTTCTAGATGAGAAAACATAAAATTTCTGTTCTCCCAGTCCTGAAACCACCAAAAAACCACTAGCTCAATCATCTAGTTGCCTCTCCTGGAAACCAGCAACACTGGATTAATGGGACACATTTCCAACATTGATATTTCCCCTATAATAAGGAGAAATAATGACAAATCAAAACTACTTTTTTTCCTTCCTATTTGAGGTAAATGTTAATCCTCTTTGAATATTTGGAAACAGGAAGGTTACAGAATTCTGAGAATCTGATTTTCAAAGTCTGGTCACAGGTTCAGATACCTTGTTATCAGCACGACAGTGTTAAACCACATAAAATGAAAAACTTCAAAAGTGTGTTAACTCAAACTCTAGTACTCAGAACAAAGTGCCTCAGTGCATGAGGCAGTACTTTGCATTCAGCCTCCCACCTCAGGCTTGAGTCCCTTTTTACAGTGTTAAGTTTGAAAACCACTCCTGAAATAAACTAAGAACATCAACGGAAGCATTCAAGGTAATAAAAAAGTAGGGAGTAGGTAGAATCAGTTGGCCGAATGGTAATTTTCTGATCAGCACTAAAGTATATTTACACAGGATACAAAATTCAGTTCATCTTTGTAGGAAATCAATTTATTCATAAAAGCACATTTAAAATAGCTATTGATGGATAAGGTGATGTTTAACTAGCTGAAGCAAATTAAATTATTGTAGTCTTATGCGAAACAGAATTCTGGATATGAATACCTACAGGCTTTAGAGAAGTTCACACTGAGGTGGAAACTTCACTACTACCTGTTTAATATGAGAGCTTATTCTTACAGGTTTGGGAAAGGCAGTTGTCTTTCAAACTGTCTGAGTCTTTTGGACATCCATTTCCTCTCACGTATTGTGGACCTCTTATCAAATCACAAATTCAGTTAATAACTGTATATAGGGCAAATGTTATTTCTGTGTAGTAACATCTAGTAAAATCTGATTTTTACAGTATTGTTCGTCTCCTTAACCAGTTACAAATTGCTGGTTTTGTTCCAATATTAAAAGCTACGGAAAACAGTGAATCAGGTAACAGCTTGTGGAATAAAAAACAGTTTGCAGACTATTAAACTGTGAGAGTCAGGACCAGGGAAGCAGCTTTACCCCTCTTTTTTAATGTTGTGTTTTCCTTTCCAGACTGTTAAAGACTCTTTCTCCTCCTGTTGTCTTTGTGAGACTGAAGAAACAAGTCACCCAACTTCAAGTCTGCTGTTTAACTATCTGGGCATATGTCAGTAGCACATTACAGGTGACATAAGCTCAAGATTTCATTCCTGATGTGAACAAAGGACATCAGAAAGCATCTGGCACAGCACTGAGTTTGAGTTGTAAACTCTGCTGAGAGTAAAGGAAGAGATATGTTTATGTTCAGCTGTAGATTCAATATTCTAAGTGTTTTATTTCCTGGTTTCTTATCACCAGCGACATGAATAAAATCTAAAGGGCAATTGACAGTGAAATATATAATGAAAGACTTACTGAAAGGATAAATAATCACTCTGAAAATCTGGGGTTTTTTTCTTCCCATTTTTTTTTTCTTCCCGTTATAGAGCAGATGGGACAGGTCAGGATGTTAGTCTATTCTAAGCAACAGTTTAGGAAGCATGTGCTTGCTGGCATAAGCTGGCTTTAGAGGAGGAATTTCCCACAAGCATAGTATGACTTTGCACTACTAAAATCTGGACAAAGAACAATGGACATCATCTATCCCTTGAATAAATATATATAACTGGAAACAAAAGTTTATATCCTTGGAAAAAAAAAACCTTCCAGTCTTACTTCCCAAACAGAAGGCAGCCAAAAGGAGCTATAACTCAAACCTTATCATAATCATTCTCTGCTATCCTCTGACTTTTCTGGTAATACAGATAAGGTTCTGACAGAAAACCACATTTCAAGTGACTTTTCTGTTATGTTTTGAGTTAGAACTAATTTTGTTCAAGATTTTTACTTTTCAGCTAAGTATCTTCTAAGTAATTACACTTTTTGAAGCTAATGATATTTTTTGCAGACAAGTGCAAAAAATAGCCCTGCTTCTGCATGTGTTAACACTTTTGTGCAGTTGCTACTAAGGATTGATATACAGAGAGACTCTTGATTATACTTTCTCCTATTACAACCAAGGTCAGTGCTGAACCTTGTGTACTGTGGGTGCAGTAAGTGAGAGATTGCACCTCCGAGGAGGAACAGACATGAGAGATGACCCTAAACTGGGTATTCCATTCCTTATACAACATATTTGATAGAAAGCTAAGGAATCACAGGGTCAATCTCTATTCTTTGATGTCTGGAATCTCTGTGCATTCTTGGATCGAGTTCAGAATCTAGCTCCTGCATTCAGTTCCAGTCTGCCACTGAATCCAGTGTATGACTTCCTCAGAATTTGCCCACAGCATCAGTCATAAGGATGATGCAACTGTCATCAGAGGGTTGGTCTTAGGATTGAATTTGCATGAAATGAGTTTTTTTTCTCGGTATTTTCATTAATGTACTTTTATCTTTTTAATCCAGAATTTTCACTTACTCTGTATGATCTGTTGTGGTCCTAAACCCACAATATTTTCTTTTGGTAATTGGCAGATACTAAAAACATCTTGGAGGTTAAAAAGCAGCAAGAAAATATTACTTCTGAGACGTGTTAATAAAAATGAGATCTCCCAAAATAAAAGCCCATGGCTTTGCACATATGCATGATACATCATAAAAGATACAGCAAGCAGTGTCCATCTTAATAACCTTAGATTTCAGATAGGGAAAGACAAGATTTTCACTGGCATTACTGAACAAGGGGTTTTGACCTGAATGAACCAGGAGTAAGAAATACTAACGGACTAAAGGAGTTCATTTAAAAAAATATTTTGAAAAAAACATAGGATTGTTTTTCAAAATTCAATTGAAACTGTGAATACTCTTAATCAGATGTTACCAGTTGGAGCCAATCCAAAAGAAAAAAAAAATTATGGCACAAAGAAGAAAATATTAAATTTCTGTTGCTCGTGTTGTGTATTACTGTATAATTTACATGGGTTAATGAATAAAGCGTTATGTATATCATGAGACAAGTAAGTTTGAAAGAAGTCAGCTTTAATTTGTCCTACATAATTATAGATGCTATATTGTGCAGAATGAAAATTCCTAAGCATTAAGTTATAGGAAAGCTACTGTGGTTACAGTTTTCAGAAGACAACCTAAGAACAGCAATGAGTAATAATGCCCAGTTGAAGTGTTGCATGTTTATAGTGGTAAAGACTAATGTCTGTCTCTCTTAGACAGATCAATACTCAGGAACCAAGAGAAAATATATTGACAGCTTAGCACAAAGAGGTTTGCTATCAAAAAAAGTAAATAGCTGTCAAAACCAATGTCATTTCTATTCATGAGGCCACACAAAGAATATGACTTTTTAAAAAAATCATAAAGGATTATGTGTTGGGTGTTTTGTTCAGAATATCCATATGTAAGAGAATCAGACTGTTTAAAATATAATCAATATAGATTACCAAATTCTTATAAGATGTGGGGTGTACTTTAATCTTACTGTGGTATAATTTAGTGTAAAAAAGATTAAATCATGTTTAAATCATGCTTATATCCATAAAAAGCAATATTTGGCAGATGCTGATTTCTTAATGATTGTCATTTCATGACTAGAGTATGAGCTAAGTGGCCCCACTAGCCTGAACTCTTCAATAGTAAACATTGCCCTACCTAATTCGTCATTCTATATAGTCAGAGCAACATTAGTCAATCTGAATTTGCGCAAATGGAGAGAGAGCGTAGCACCCTGGGATAGGATGGACTATAAGCAGTGTTACTTTGGAAGTTGTTCGTAGGAACAGTTACCAGGAGGAAGTACTCAGTCTTCAAATCCCTACAGAGGATCATGACTGTCAAGGCAAAACCTAGTCATGTCATATATACAGGCACATCCAAAACTACTGAAGAAATTATAAGTAGACAAATATGTGAGAAATAAAAGGTGTTAAAATTTTTAGGTAATTGAAATAAAAGCCTCAATGCCAAATATATCTGCTTAAATATTTGGTCATATTTGTTCAATACAAATAATGAGTTTTTAGAGTTAGTCTCTTCATACTTCTGTGAAATACACGTTGAAATAAATATTAGTGGTGTAACCTACATGACTGGTTTCAAATAATTTGATGGAATTTTGACCTCATACATAGTTTTATCACTGCCCTGTGGAAGTGTAGGCATTTCAAGCTATTTTATGTGACTTTCAAGTGCTTAGTGGCACTTATGGCATCTCTGCACAATCATGGAATTTAACTTTCTTTTTTTATGGATATAAATTTTTTTTGTTCTTATGGATTGCTTTGGAGCAAGATTCTATTCTAGCTAGAGTCTTTCTCTAAGGGACAGTTAGTATTGTATTCTTTCCTGTCCTGATACAATTTTAAGATTGTCATAAGAAGGATAAATTTAATGTCATTTTCTGGTTTTTATTACAATATTCGTATTATTATGAAAATGGATTTTGTTCCATTTTCTGTCCTCATTATAGTCTGTTATGAGAATTGATTAATTATACTACATTTTATTCTTTCGTACTGTTTGTTATGGGAATGAGACTATGTAATGAGAACATATCAAGACATAAAGGTCTGTGAGAACAAATGGCAGACTGTAAGAAGATGAGAAAACAACACACCATTCTTGTGACGATCTTGTGACAAGACTGTAAGGAGAACTCAGGGTAAAAATTACACTTTTCCATTCGTGAGACAGTGATTGTTCAGAACATGAGAATCAGAATAAAATTAACTTAATGACAATTTTGAAATTATACCTAGCTTCATGTTATAGTTTCAGAAGTATAGTACAGCAATGAAAAAAGACAAGAGTTGGACTGTCCAAATAACCTAAATGAGGACTTAATGCTTTCAAGACTTTGATAGGTATCAGTGTACTGCGAGTCATACCTGCACAGTATATCAATGAAGCTCTACAAATTGAAACAGTAATCTTTATTGTACTGATGGTCTAAATAGCTTGTATCAAATGGAAAGTGAGTAATGGGTATGAAATTTGGTATTTTCTAAAAGATAATAGAAGTATGCTCTCCCAAAGTATCTGCTGTCATAGACAGAAAGTATTAATGCCAGATTGAAGAGAAAGAACCATAAAAAATACAAGCAGAGGAGAAAATTAGTTTATTTTCAGGTGAAAATTGGGATGCTGCATGTAAGTATAGATATGTTTGCAAAAGAAAGTTTAATGCTAAAACTCAAATATCATGCCAAAGTACCACTACAATACTGTTGTCAGATGAGATGTCAGCTATGATCAGTAGGAATAGCTGATGATGTTACTACAAATTCAACATAGATACTTATGTCTCAGATTTGATCACAGAATCACAGAACATTAGGGATTGGAACTAACCTCAAAAAATAATTTAGACCAATCCCCCTTCCAGAGAGGCATCACCTAGACCAAGTCACACAGGAACATATCCAGGTGGATTTTAAATGTCTCCAGAGAAGGAGACTCCACAACCCACAATGGGCAGCCTGTTCCAGTGCTCTGTCACCCTCACTGTGAAGATGTTCCTTCTCACAGTTATGTGGAATTATTTTTAAATTTATATGGAACTTCCTATGTTCTAGCTTACACCATTGCCCCTTGTCCTATCATTAGATGACAATGAGAAGAGCCTGCCTACAACCTCCTGACACCCACTCTGTACATACTTGTAAACATTAGTGAGGTCACCCCTCAGTCTTCTTTTCTCTAAGCTAAAGAGACCAAACTCCCTCAGCCTTTTCTCATCAGGGAGATATTACACTCCTTTCATCTTTGTGGCTCTCTGCTGGACTCTCTCCAGCAGCTCTGTGTCCTTCTTGAACTGAGGGCTCTAGAACTGGACACAATATTACAGACATGGTCTGGCCAGGTCAGAGTAGAGGGGCAGGAAAACCTCTCTTGGTTTAAAAACCATACCCCTTCTGATCCACCTCAGGATACCATTGGTCTTCTTGGCCACAAGGGCATATTGCTGGCTCATGGTTATACTGCTGGCCACCAGGACCCCCAGGTCCTTTTCTCCTATACTGCCCTCCAACAAGTCAGTCCCCAGTCTGTACTGATACTTGAGGTTGTTCTTGCCCAGATGACATACTCTACACTTGTCCCTGTCAATAGTACATTTAATTTCTCCATGCCCATCTCTCTATCCTGTCCAGGTCCCACTGAATGGCAGCACAGCCTGCTGCTGTATCAGTCAGTCCTCCCAGCTTTGTGCCATCAGTAAACTTGCTGATTGTGCACTCTAATCCCTCATCCAAGTCATCAATAAATAGATTGAACAGGACTGGTCCCAGTACTGACCCTTGGGGGAATCCACTAGATACAGGCCTCCAACTAGACTCTGTCCCATTGACCACTACTCTCTGGCTTCTATCCTGCAGCCAATTCACCATCCACCTCACTTTCTGATCATCTAGACCACACTGCCTCAGTCTGGCTGCAAAGATGTTGTGTGTGACTGTGTTAAATGCCTTACTGAATTCAAGATAGAGCACATCCACTGCTATGCCATCATCTGTCCACCTGGTGATACCCCCCATAAAAGGCTATCAGGTGGGTCAAGTACGATTTTCCCTTGGTGAAGCCATGCTGACTGTCCCTAATGACCCTCCTGTCCTTGCTGTGCCTGGAGACAGCCTCCAGGGCAAATTGTTCCACCACCTTTCCTGGGATGGAGGTGAGGCTGAGGGGTCTATAGTTACCTGGGTCCTCTTTCTTACCCTTTTTGAAGATTGGAGTGACATCCAGTTTGATCAACTTATCCCTAACCCAGTCCTCATCAACCAAGACAAGCTCCTCTCTTGCCTCAACTTAATTTGGAGCCTCAGCAGTCTGGGGCTTCATATCAAGACAGCTCCCAGAAGTACAGGCAGAGGCAAAGAAGGTGTTCAGTGTCTCTGCTTTCTCTGTATCCTCAGTCTCTAGGGCACCCACCTCATTCAGCAGGGGGTCTACATTGCCTCTAGTTTTAGTTTTACCTGCAACATATTTGAAGATGCCCTTTTTGTTGCCCTTGATCTCTCTTGCAAGGTTTAATTCCAAGGAGACCCTGGCTTTCCTAGTTGTGGCCCTACATTCTTTCACTAGAGCCTTTTAATCACCCCAAGTGGCCATCTCCTCCTTCCATGACCTATAGACTTTCTTCTTCCTCTTCTTTCCTCTTCCAACATCTCCCTGTTTAACCACACAGCTCTTCTGCTCCCTTCCTTGACTTCCTACCTTTTGGAATGCTCTGACCTTGAGCTTGAAAGAAGTCATCTTTGAATGTTAACCATCTCTCTTGTGCCCCTTTACCTGCCAGTGCCCTGTCCCATGGGATTTCCCCTAGCAATTGCTTGAAAAGGCCAAAGTTGGCCCTCCTGAAGTCCAGGGTTGTGATTCTGCTAGGTATTCAGTTCCTGTCATACAAGATCCTGAACTCCACCATGTCATGGTCACTGTACCCAAGGCTGCCCTCAACCTTCACTCCTTCAGCCAGACCCTCCTTGTTGGTGACTACAAGATCCAGCAGCGCTGCTCTCCTAGTGTTGCTCCTCCACCATTTGCATCAGGAAATTGTCACCAATGCACTGAAAGAATCTCCTGCACTGTGGCTGACTGGCTGAGTAGGTCTTCCAGCAAATGTCCTCTCAACTCATCCTGAACAAGTGATCTCTGCGTGCGGGAGAGATTCCCTGCTCCATATTTGGCTGCACAAAACACCTCAAAAGATGACGACTCCCAGACATCCAAAAGCAAAACGCTTCTGATTTCCAAAACTTCTTTTGGTGAGTAGGACTGTGGAGAGGGCTGTCTGACTGTCACAGGTCCATGGAAACAGCATCAGTCTTATAAGCAGCAGATCCTTGGTTTGAATCCCACCTGATTAAAGGTCACAGCACCACAATGAGGATTGTGATGGTTAGACGAAATCTTCACAAACACTGCTGGCCATGTGCTTCCCAATACCCAAATACCAAAATGCAGGTCCCGAAGCCTTGACAGGTTGTCTGTTTGTATTCCAAAATTGCATGCTCTTAAGCCATAGTTTATTTGGTTGTAAATTGAGCAGGATTATGCATGAATAGGCTGATCAGCTTTCTTCAATACTATGAAATGTTAATGCTTTTCTGCAGGGCACCGAGATAAATCTCGGGGCTATTACACAGGAGTTCCTGTCATTCTTTCAGGTGAAGCATAAGCAAAAATTAACCTCTATAATGGGCTGTAAAAGCTGAAAAGTGGAACTTTATGGCGTGTTCCAAGCTTCTCATGTACCGGTATGCAGCCATCTGAGCCGATATATGGGCAGTACAAATTGGCTGAGTGTCACTAGGAAGACACTTAACAATGTGCTGATCTGCACATTGATGTCAAGCAGCAGAAAGATCAGAGAAGGCAATCAAGACATATAGAATGCCAAAAAGGATGGCCCAGACCTTTCTTTGTATGGCAAATGCTGCTCAGTAGAATAGCATGGTGTTTATGAGAGGGAAGTGCAACTTCACAGCTGCCAGCAAAGTCGAATTCCATGGCAGAGTTTTAACATCTGCTCATGGTTGTGAACTGCTATGGAGATATTGGCGCGTCCAAATCAGCCAGTCACGAGAACTGCATGGCCTTATCTATCTGTCATTTGTCGAGAGCCGTTAGGAGACGTCTGCATGGCTTGTTCAGTTTTCTAACTGTATGTATTCATCCAGGCTTCACTGACAAGCAAAACTTACCCCGTGGTATTAGACGGTGGGGCTGACCTTTGCTAACAAGGCAGCCGCAGTTCTGTCACACGTGGGCTGTGCCGCATTGCTTCTAACGAAATAGTATCTGGAAATGGCTCTTTGGTCCCATTACTCTCACGGAGGATAAAGGAGAAGTGGTGTATTTTCTTGAAAGCAGTCCTGCATTTCACATAAAGTAGTCCAAGGAGTAGATAACACGGGAAGAAATTTTTTTTGTTGGGAGAGGTTCAGGTTTGATGTCAGGAGGGCTCTTGATCTGCTAACCACTGCCCTTCTGATCCACCCCAGGATGCTGTTGGCCCTCTTGGCCACAAGAGCACATTGCTGGCTCACAGTCTTCCTGCTGTC
>JAOXOE010026390.1:0-21931 GCA_028565055.1 Phoeniculus purpureus
AGTGGTTCACGAGACTAGCAACGGTGAATTTAAAAAAAGCATTGAGCAGCGCAGTGTCAGCGACTTGCCTGACAATGCCCCCGTTCAAACAGGAAGGCGGACATGTTGGTGTCTGCCGCAGGTTTCCTCGGAGCTCCCGTTTCCCCTTGAGCCGTCGCCTTCCTTCTCGCTTTTCGCCTTCGAGTCGGTCCGGGCTGCCGTCCCGTGCGTCAGGCGGCGAGCGAGGGCGCGGACGGGGCTGGCAGAGGCAGCGGCGGAGGCAGCGAGGAGCCGGCGGCGGCCGCGCAGCGAGAAGGAGGAGGAGGAGGAGGGAGGAAGCGAGATGCTGTCGCCGCGGCGTCGCTGTTGAAGTTCTGCCCTCTGTTCGCGGGGGCTGGGGCGGCCGCAGTGTGCAGCCCGGAGCGGGTCGGGCTCGGCCGACGAGAGAGGCAGCCTCTAACCCGACCGGTTCCGGGCTCCCTCGCTCGGTGCCCGCGGGGGGACCAGCCCCAGGGCCTTAGGACGCGCCGCCGAGAGGACTTGAGGATTGTTTTTTCCTCCCTCTCTTTTTGCCTCGGGGTGCCTGCAACACCCCCGGCTTCTTGGGGTGGTTGTTTTTGTTTTGCTTTGTTCCTTTTTCGTCCGTTCTTTCGGAACCTGGCAGCGGCCCGGCGCCGCTCCGGCAGGGCCCGAGCTCGGGGCAGGATCCGCTGCGCTGGCGCTCGGGGCGGCCTCCCCGGCAACCCCCGGAAAATGAGGCTGCTGAGACACTGGGGCGCGATTAGCGGAGGGAGGGAGAGGAGACCTGCTGCTGCGGGGCTGTGAGCAGCCTCGGCAAGTGCTTGTGTAGAGAGGGGTTGAGCAGCCTCTTCTTCCCCCCGCCGCGGACTGAACTCGCCTTCGTTTTCCCCGCTTGGCGGGGCAGCGTGGGGGACTGTGGCTGAAGGGGGTTTGCAGGAAGCGCTTCTCGGCCCGCTGGAGCTGTGTGGGCTCTCTTTTGTGCTCGCCTGTTCCTGTTTATTTACTTTTACCCTCGCTCTGGAATAAGGGAGACTGTTTATCCGGAAACATGTCGACGGGAGAAGGCTTCGAGTCTCGGTTTGAGAAAATCGACGTGACTTTAAAGGATCCCAAGTCCGAGGTGAACGTGGACTGCCTGCTGGTGAGTACGGAGCGCCCGTGGGCCGCCCGTGCCGTCTCTCCGAATTGCTTACCCTGTGGGACCGAGTCTTGTAACTCGGGGCTGAGTCACCACCCTCCGCGCTCAGCGTTGAGCTGGGAGTCTGTGCAGCGAGAGCGGCTTTTATGCTCGGGGTGCGCCTGCCCAGCCCTGCCTCAGACCTGTCATATCGCTTCGTGCACCTTTCACCTCCATCCAGAGTCGTGAGGGGCGGCGGTCACCGCGCCGAGGCACTGTCAGCCCTGCGTGTGTGCAGGTTAAATCGCTTCGGCACACGGAGATTCTCTTTGAAATTTTCGTTCTAAAGCGAGCTCCTCTTACATTGTGGTTAGCGGATGGGAAGCTTGTAGGTGGAGACAATTATCAAAGAGGTGTGTTCTGCTGTGTGACTTCTAGCAGAAAGCTCGTTTGACCATTCTATCGAAGTCTGTGATGTTGTGCATTCTGTTTAGGTTGTTACTGATTTGAGAGGCTCTGAAGTGTTGACAGGTTAAACTTGTGTCCCTTGATGCATCTCGGGAGATGCTAGCCTTGGCCACAAGGGCACATGGCTGGCTCATGGTCAGCCTGTGGTCTGCCAGCACTCCCAGGTCCTTTTTCCCAGAGCTGCTCTCCAGCAGGTCAGTCCCCAGCCTGTACAGAAACAGTTGTTCTTCCCCAGAGGCAGTGCTCTACACTTGCCCTCTCTGAATTTCATTAAGTTTCTTGCCCCTCAACTCTCCCACGTGTCCAGGTCTTGCTTACACAGCCCTCTGGTGTGTCAGCTTCTCCCAGCTTTGTATCCTCAGCGAACTTGCTGAGGTCACACTGTTCTTGCAGGTCACTGATGAATATCTGGGATAAGAACTGGAGTAATAGTTGAAGGCATCAAAAGTGCAGTTTATATTATTTTTAACTCTTCCTTAACTTTTTAGTCAGGTTAAGGATTTACCCTCTTTTGGTTGTTTCAACTGTGATTTGGAGCGAAGCTGCAGTTAGTTTGGGAAGGGGCTTGTTGGACTGCTTTCTGTCATGCTGGTATAAAGTTTAAGACCAGGTGTTTTGCATCTCAGATCCTAAGGAGGTCTTTTAAAGTTGGATTTTTTTTTTTTAGAGACCTGGGACTTCTGATTAAACTTTGCAAGTTCTGTTAAAGGCAGCTTCTTATGATGTGCTTGTCAGAATGATGTTTGGTTTCTTAGCTAGCCCCAGCTGCAACAATTAGTGTTATAGTCTAACAGCAGTTAAAAAAGGAAGCGCTGCTCTGGGAGGATAACTTCATGTGTGTTTGGTTACTAGAGCAATCTGTTTGCTGGATGGACCTGTACTTTCATTTCTCTTTCTCATCCTGAGTTGGTTTTTTGGCTCTTTTCGATAGAGTGTGAGTCTTTTAACACTTTCTAAAGAGTTTCAATAGTTACACCAGTTCTTCATGTGATGACTCCCAGTACAAATTCAGATTTTGCCCCAATGTACTGTTTATATATCAAATGCATTTCAGTCTACATGGATAAGCTTTTGAGGAAGGAATCCTTAGGTGTAGATGACCTACACTTAAAGCATCTCCCGAGGTGAACACATCATCCCGGTTGCTGTAGCCCCTGGTACACAAGGGGTGTGCTGTGGCTGGTACTCTCAAAAAGAAGGTTGTGTTTTTATGACCAAACTGCACTTAAACAAAAGGGTTTTCTTGAGGTAAAACTGTAAAGCACAAACCTTGTTTCTCCTTTGATGAAATTTGCATGTTGTTATTTGTAATTGCTTTCACTTCTCCTGAGCAGGTGTTCAGAGCTGTGTGCATTGGAGTGGGTCTGTATGAGATGATGGAGTTCCTTTCTGAATCCAGAAGTGCCTTTTTCTTTCAACCATGCAAAACCGAGTCTCTGCAGTGCCCCTGCTTGGCTTCTCTTGGGATGGGTTTGTCCTTTTTAGCTGCACTTTGTTTTGCTTCTACTCTTGCTTCTATTCTTGCTCTTCCCCGTCAGTTTGTAGCCCATGTAGACTAAAAGGCAGGCGTGGAATGACCTTTAAATTTTGTGAGGAGTTTGAGTTTTGTAATATCGTAGGTTCTTGAAGCTAGAAGGGTCCTAAATGTCTGTGTGAAGTAATGAGAACACTAAGGAAAGATGGTGGGCGGCTGGTGCAGAGGAAGGCCTGTCACTGTTTCAGGAAGAGTGCTGGCAACAGAGCGGTTGGAAAGGACACACTGAGGACTGTGTCACTTCAGTGTACATGCTGCAGAGAGGAAATCCATACAACTGAGGCACAGGGGAGAGGGACAGTTACTTTTCCTGTTTTCTCTTACGCTGCTGCAACAGACACAGAGTCAGAATCCTAACTGAGTTGCAGCTGCCTGTAGTGACTTCTTTTATTTGGAGCTTCCATGCACCTGATTTAGTGCTAGGCTGGGAAATAGCAGATAAGCTGTCTTTTCTCACGAGCCACAAGGAAGAGGAAGGAGGAGGCCGCCGAAGCTTTTTCCTGAAACGTTAGAAAGTGGGAATCCCACAGTCCTAACAAAATCTGTTCAGACTGTGAAGGCAGGTGCTAGGGTGTGCAGCGATGGAGTGCTAATGGCCGTGTAAGTAAGCAGCTATGAACTGGAGCTTAGTGTCTCCTTGATGGTGTTAAGCAGTGGAAAGTAGTGTTCACTGAACATACTTCAGGTTTGGAATTAAAACTAATTAGTGTGCTCTCCGTTCAAAGACTAGTACGTTTTCATGGAAACACTTGTCAAAGTCTCTGCTCTAATTACTGACAAAGTGTCTTTTCATGTTCCCTCTCTTAACTCAAATTCTCAAGTACTTAGTAAGTTACTTGAGTATTTGACTTCAAAATGTCAGAGTTTTGATGGCCTTTATCTTCAAAGATGTCAGATGTTCACTGGTTTAGCAGTTTGGCTTCGGACTAATGAAAACTCTCAACGCTGCACATAATCAATTTGTTTTATCGAGTCTCGAAGTTTCTGCTTTTGTTGTACCAAACGACACAAGAGCTTGATTCACCTGTTTTTCATAGGATCTGTTGTTGAGTTTCACGTTCAGCTAGTTGAATTAATGTTTACTGCCTTGCACAGGAAGAGGTGAGAGGATCTAATCTTCTCTGGGTTTTGGAGTTCTACAGCTGCTGTCACTAGGCCTTTTTTCCCCCTTCGCTTAACGGTTAGAAGCGCTTCTGAAGACCCTGTGCTTAGGGATTTGGTAAGTAAAATAGAACAAATGTAGTAAAGAATATAACTGAAAGTACACTGACTTCAGAAGTTCTTAGCTATAAGAAGAACTGTCAAGAAAGTCACCTTCACTGGAAACAGGTTAACTAGGCTCTTTAATGTCTGCATGATAAAATATTAGAGAAACTTCTGAGGTGCTTACTGACTGGCTAGTTATAATTGCAGGCTAGCATTGCTCACCCATCACCAAGAATTACAAAATACACGGGTTGGTGTGAAGTTCACAGTAAAATGTCACCTGATGTGTTAACCCAAGGTCAGGATTCTCATTTTGGATTGCTTCTCTTACAAGACTTTCCAAATATGTTGTAAGTTTCTAGAGAGTTAGAGACTGTGGGGCTCTCAGGATGTTAGTGTTTGATTTCCCAGTGTATGGTAGGCTTTGTACAGGAGTAGTAGTTGCCTTACCCAGTTCTTCTGCTCATAAAGCTAGAGGCTGTAGGAACATCATTGTTTCTTCCTACAAAATGTTTTAGTCAAGAATGATAAGGCATGTTTCAGCAAGAGGAATAAAAAACCCCAATGAATCAGACATTCAGTGTGTGACAAATGCTTTTATCAAGTGTTTTGGGTTTTGGAGGGATGTTGGGAAGGAAGAGGTAAACACCTAGGATCTATTTGTTAGTCAAATTGATTATCAACCCATTGGTCTGTAAATCTTTAGTGCTGAGGACAGTGATATGTTCAGGAGCCACCTACTGATAACCTATGAATACTTTGAAGCACTATGAGCAGATGCTCTTGGTAGCCTCCCAGTTGCTGTGGGCAGAACTCCCTAGGACACGATTTAGCACTACATGAAAAGCTTTTGTCGGTCGTGTACCAAAGAGTAGTTGAGATGTGTGGTTGTTACAGGGTATTTAACTTGGATTTGAGACTCTCAAAACATGTAATTAAACATTTGCGTTTTGTGTGTATGAATGCTGCTTGATATTTAGCTGACCTCCTTTGTCGTGGAGAAATTGAAAGTCCAAATGGAAATGCTGAGAAACTGAATTAGAGATTGGTTGAAACATCTTCTGTCTTTACCTTAATTTGTCCAGTCGTTCCAACCAGTGATAACACTGGAAGGATGATGAGGCAGTACTAGTAAAACTCTGTGCGGGTAGCACCCTGTCATAGATCACTGAGAACAAATGCCAATAGTACAACCAGTGATGATGGTGGGGCACCTCTGTAGAAAGCCCTGCCTGGTAAGGCTGTAGTTTAGACTATAGATTGTAGCTACCTAGAAGTGTTTCTAGCTTGTCTGTGTGTGTGCGCTACAGAACTTAGAGTTGGTCTGGAAACAGAAGTGGAATACATGCCTTTTTTTTCCCCGCAGAGCTTCATGAGTTATTATTCTCACAATTACAATAAATCCTTGAATTCTAGTAGTTCTAGCTTTATCTTTTTTCTCTTAGAAGCTGCACAGTGTTCAGACAGTGCTGCATTTTATTCAGCTGTGTTAAGACTTCAGGTTATGAATGTACTCAGAGAAAAAAATCCTTTGGTGTTAGATATCCCCATGAGAAATGCATTAATGTGAGATGACTATTTTCCCAGGTAGTCGCTGACCACTAGGAGAATCTTGTTTCTGTAGAGATGAAGAGGGAGAAGTGACTGCCTGTGGTAGAAGCTGAAGTGTAAGGTGTTAGTAACACGCACCATCTTCCGTGCACACGTACGAGAAGATCCAGCAGGTTATTGCCATCACTGACATCTAGGAGAATTGTTAACTGTAAGTGTGGACTCCTAACTTAGGAGATGAGGAAGCCTCTCCAGACAGGAGGTTATATAGTAGGAATGGATGGGGAAGATCCTTCAGGGAGGAGGACAGTGAGTTAATGCTGGTTATGCTTGTCCCATGCCCATTTGTAGATGCAGAACAATACCAGTCATGACCTCAAGCTGTAGTTGAAAGTTGGGTTATACTGGTGCCTCATGACATTTTCTTGATGTTATGTATTCCACTGTTTGAGGTGGAGCAGTACAATTTCTTCACGAGCCTCTCTTACTTAGGAAGTGTTATTTTACCAACACACCATTATACTGATACACGTGGGATACCGATCTGACAGACAATCCTGTCAGTGTTCAGCTGAGAGAATTTGCTTTCCCTTTGCAAAGAGGCAAGGTTCTTCTGCCATTTCAATCTACCTGGGAGTTAATTTATTGCTTTAATACATCTGTGGGTCGTTGTAATCCTCCTCAAGCTCCAGTTACTACTAAGTTCATTGTAAATCTAACAGTTACCAACATAGCGTTGATATGGTTTGTGCTGGTGTTTGGACTGTTCAGAGCTGCACATCCTCTTTTGTGTGTATGTGAGGCTCAAAATGCTGCCAGCCAAAGGGTAGACTTACTAGGGCTGGAAGTTTCTGCTCTGCTAGTATTGGCAACAATCCACATGGCTTTTGTAACAGTGACTGTTGTTGCCAGCACTAGCAGAGCAAAGATGGTGATGGTGCTGAAGAAAATGAAATGCCCCATAAGGGCTGTGGAGCTGTTGATGTGACAGTGTGTTGCTGGTTTGTGTCTTTGGGGGGTTTGTTGGTTGTTTTTTTTTTTTTGAAGTAACACTGATTTTGGAATTGGAGATGCCAGTAAGAAGCTGGACTTTGTCTGCGGGAGTAGTGTGTTTCCTGGAAGAGCTTTTGTCTTCTGTCTTTTTATGAAAGTACTTAGGGCTTTCCATCACCTTCCTTATACCCCCCCAGAGTTGTGTGTATGGGTGTGTGGTTTCTGGACGTAGCACGGCCTTGAAGTGTTTGGAGATGCTTTTAGCTTGTCAAATCGGATGGTTGCAGAAATCTTTAGGATTAGTCAGGTAGTGGTTCTGAAACTAGCTGTGGGGAAGACTGTCCTGCATCAAGTAACTTGCACACTTGCTGCTGTTCATTGATTCCACTTGGCAGGTTTGACTGGAGTGAAAAAAGGACCAGAAGTCTTTCTTGCTTTTAATTCTTGATGAGTTTAATGTCAAAGGAGTCTGAAGTTCTCTCCTTTTGTTTCGTTGTTTGTTTTTTTTTAGTCTGAAAATGCCTTCAGGACAGTTTGCTTGAACATACAGAGAGGAAACAGTAGTAGTAACAGTAATGAAGTGATGTGCAGTGCCCTACTGATCCAGGTGGTGCCTTGCTGCCCTTTGGAGCTGCCTACTCACGTATGTACTGAGGATGGCATCAGTCTGGTATAGAGCAGCCCAGGGGCAGTTTGGTAGGCTGTCCTGGCTGTAGAAATGAACCATATTCTTGTTAAACCAAGTGTGTTGTGCACTCCTTGTTCTATACTGTCCGTGTGATGCCCAGAGCTAGTGCTTTACCTGTCCTGTGTGTATGTATGCATGTGTACACACACATGGACAGACAGCATTCCCTTAACCTGTGGGACAGCTCCCTAATCTGAGTTCATTCAATTCATGATTTTGAGACTTCATCTGTTGTAAGGGTCTCGTAGCAGGAGAGGTGATACTGACCTCTTGGGGCAGGAGAGGTGGGGCCACACCAGTTCAGTTTTGAAGTCTTCATTGCAAGAAAGACATTGAAGTGCTGAAGTGTGTCCAGAGAAGAGCAGTGAAGCTGGTGAAGGGTCTAGAGCACAAGTCTGATGAGGAGCTGCTGATGGAACCGTAGTTGTTTAGCCTGGAGAAAAGGAAGCTGAGGGAAGACCGTATCACTCCACAGCTACCTTAAAGGAGGCTGTAGTGAGGTATGGGTTGGTCTGTGCTCCTTAGTAGCAAGTGGCAGAAGTAGAGGAAATGGCTGCAAGTTGTGCCAGTGGGAATTCAGAAGGTTTATCAGACATTGAATAGGCTACCCAGGGGAGTGGTGAAGTTGCAGCCTCTGGATGTATTTAAAGGATGTGTAGATGTAGTGCTGAGGGGTGTGATTTAGTGGTCAGTGGTGGACTTGGTGATCTTAAATGTGTCTCTTCCAACCACAGTGGTTCTGTGATTGTTGCGTGCTGCGCACAGAGTTTGGAGTTGGGGTGCCTGACAGGGCCCATGCTCGTGTGCTTGCAGAAATAAGTCCCAGTGTGTGACTCAATTCTTTCTGGGCTGCCCTGCACAAGACT
The DNA here is from genome assembly GCA_028565055.1 of Phoeniculus purpureus. NCBI lineage: Eukaryota > Metazoa > Chordata > Aves > Bucerotiformes > Phoeniculidae > Phoeniculus > Phoeniculus purpureus. Next base: position 8,424 of record JAOXOE010026390.1, read on the forward strand.
TAATTCTCAAGCCCCGGAATAGCACTTGGCGCACAGTGTATGTTTCCGGCCATTCGGTAGTGGCTTCCACCATAGTAAGTACATAGTATTTACCCTGGTGTGTTCATGGAAGTGTGGTGCGGTCAGTTTGCCAGGATTCTCCATATCACACAGGTTTTAGCCTTTTGGCTTGTTTAACTGCAGTTAACATTCACGGATGACTGGTTTGAGTATCCATGGTCAAGCCCACCCCTCAATCACGAGTGCATCTGTATGTTGCATCTTTTATCTTGATGGTATGAGGTATCATGAGCCCACCAAGACAAAAATAACTTACTCATGTACAACCAACCAGCATCAACTTGTTATCTCAACCCTTTGGTGGGCCTTGCACCTTGTGTTTTAACCCAGCTATCAACCAAACACAGCCGCTGTTCACTGCTTTGTACCCCTGGGAGCAGGAGAGACAAGGTAGAAGTAATGCCAGGTGCGTTAAGATAAAGAGTGCTTACTTGAGCAACACAAAGAGATAGAGAAACTAAATGACAGCTACTGAAAACAGTCTCTGGAACAGAAGAGCAGCAAATACAGTGTCAGTGTGCTCTGATTTGTTGAGTGACAGGCTTCTGTGGCACAACAGAAGTAGTGCTCACATTCAGCTCTTGCAGAGGTTAAATGAATCGGCTCCAGCTCAGCCTTGCTCCCTTGTAAGGACAGGCATGAGAGAGTTGGACAAGATTCCATGGTGGTGGCAGTGGTCCAGACAGCCCCGGCTCTCTTTCCTCCTGGGATCGGATTTATTGTCTGCATTTCTCTAAATCCAAGAGAAAATCCTGCCTTTGGATGGAGGATATAAGCAATCTGCTGCAGAATCTTCTTTGGAACAGTTGACTTAGTCTTTCATATCACTGTAGGTAGAAAGGTTGGTGGAAGAGTTGTTTTCCGTTTGGCCCTTAGAGTTGTTGATCCCTACAATAGATGTGTGTAAGCTTGGAGAAAATACCCAGTGTTCTACAAGTTGGAATACCCCTGGTTTATGGAGTTCTCATGTGTGTGAGCAGCTGGACGCACTTTGTTTCTTGGTACGTGAAGTTGATGGCTTCAGTTTTCCTCTAGCTTGCGTCTTAAGTCTTGAACACAGAGAACCTTACTTTCTTGTCCTTAAACAGACTTTTAAACCTACCAAATCACAGCACCTCTGGCCCTTTGGAAATTAAAAGTGTTGGATCCTACTGCTGAACTTACGTTTCATCTCTTCCTCTAGTCTTGAAATACTGTACTTGAAAATCAGTCCCACATGAGCTGATTTGTGTTATTGAAGTGTTACACGTGGTGAAATCTTCACTGATCATCATGTGAGAAAGTTGACACTGGAAAAGCCAGCCAGTGTTTCCATGGACAGCATTGGGTCTGTTCTGTCATTTCAGTGCTTGAATCTGGAGCTGTCTTTTCATGAATGGTTTTGATTCTGTACTTGCGCCTCTCTTTAACGTGTAGTCCAAAGCACGCCATAGTCGTGGCTATAACAAGAGTACTTAGAAGAGGTTGGTTTTAGATACTGTTGAAGTATTTGTTGGCCTGAAAGTAGCCAGTGGCTTGAAAACGCACACATGCCCAGTACAAGTTAGAAATGATGTCAACAATGGCACTGCCAGCTGGGGTTCTTTTGTCTGTTCAGGTGCTTTTTGAAGATGAGAGCATGCCTGTCTGTCACGCCTGAGGTTTTTAATCGCCTGAAGGCAGCGAATCAAAGAGTGGTGGTGTAGGTCAGTTTATACATGTAGTGCGTTGGGTTCTGGCATCTGGAAACAATCTGTTAGCAGAAGCCCTTTGGTCTGTGTTAGCAGTGCAGGTTCCCTGGAAACCTGTGAGTCCTGCTGTTCTGTTTCTGTTAGTAACAGAATCCTATCCACTCTGAACCACAGAATCACAGAATCATCATGGTTGGAAAGGACCTCCAGGGTCATTGAGTCCAACCTTTAGCCTATTATCTAGCTGCTAGACCAGATCACTAAGCATCGCGTCCAGTCGTTCCTTAAACACATCCAGGGACGGTGACATCACCACCTCCCTGGGCAATCCATCCCAGTATCTAACCACCCTCTCAGTAAAGAACTTCTTTCTAACCACCTTTGTTAATCGGCAGTAGAAGTGAGTTGGAAACTTCCTAAAGGAACCTTCGTGGAGTTTTTGTTTCCTCTTTTTTAAAAAAGTGCTTCACACTCGTTCTTGAGGCTGCAGAGTGTAGGGGAGCACTGATGCGAGGTGTACGTCTGTGTTCTGTGTTACTGACAGCGAGGCTGTCCTTGTAATCGAGGCGTGTGAAGGGTGGTGGGCTCTGCTGGGGTCTGTGTTACGCACCAGTGCACGATGCATGTTGTGGAGCTCTTGTTCGGGTGCACGTTTCACTTATGACGTGCGATTGCTTATGCTGGAATGTTTGCTGCGGAAGTGGGGCTAAAGCTCTGACGGCAGATTGCGCAGTCTCTCAGAGCTGCTGCACTTGTCCTTTTTTCCAGACAGAGAGTTGCCTGTGACACTGAAGAGAAGCTTTTAGCCTTACAAGTTACTGTTTTGGTTTCCACAGAGTGTTTTTAGTGTAATGCTTTTGTCATGTTCTGTTTTGGACTGCTGTCAGGGCTGTTTAGCGGTAACTGAAAGTGGTGTTGCTCGCTTAGACAGTCCCATTGACTGACACTTATGAAGTCCAGCTTGGGGATACCTGCCTGGGAAGAAGTCCAAGAGACAGACAGCAATTTCCAGAGCAATGGGTGTGGAAGGGGTTCTGTTTCCTTTGCTAGTACCGCTGTTTCTTCATGTAGTTTTGCAGTTGCTTTCCTTTCATTGACGTCTTTTACTCATCTCTTAGAATCATAGAATCGTCAGCGTTGGAAAAGACCTTCAAGGTCATCAAGACCAACCGTCTACCCTGCAGTCATAAACCACTAAGCCATCTCCTGAAACACCATGTCCACCTGGTTCTTGAACCCCTCCCTGGGCAGCCTGTTCCAATGCCTCTTGCAGCCTGCTGCTCAAAAAAAGCCAAAGACTTTTGAGCTGGGACCGATACAGTTCCAGTCTTTAATATTTTTGATCTGTTTGCCTTCTATCCCAGGGGAAGTTATGTGCCAGTATTTGCTTCTAGAGCGTTAATTTTGTTTTCTCGTAAGTGTTCCTTAGAGTGCTGAGACTCATTCCTCTCAACGGGTAGTTGTGAAGCCTGTGCATGTTTGAAAGGAAAACATTAGGACTCCAACCAGAAGCAGTAAATCTGGGTGTGCTGCCTGTGGGAGAATCTGTCCTCCTAGGTTAGGGCAGAAAGCTGTGGGGACCTTGAAGGACTTCTGCTGATGTAATTTACAAGTGAGGTCTGGCTCTTTTTGTTTAGTTTTCTTAAGTGGTTACTCTGCATCTTAGGTGATGGAGACAGGGCTTGCCTTTTGTTTTTGGTGAATGTGATAACCTTGAGAACTGGAAGGGATATGAAGTTACTTTTTCTCCCTACGAGTCTTTTCTGTCAATACCCTGCTGTGCGTCAGGTTGGACACTCATCTCCAGTTGCTCTGGGAATCCTAGACCAATGAGGCCTGTGATGCCAAATGCAGAAGTGTCTCTGGAATGCCGTTTCCATGGTGATGAACATCAGTCAGTTCTTTCACTGCTAGTACCCCTCTTTCACACCGTGTAAATATTTGCCTAAGGGGTACTTGTGTCTGACACATTTAAGCATGTTTATTGAAAAGGACTGCACTTACACTTCATTTAATCCTGGGAGGAGACAAGTATGGCTTGGTAAGTCATTGAAACCTTAGCTTCCACACTGCAAAATATGAGGTGACACCACAGTTGTAGTCTTTTTGTGTAAGCTGCTCTGCTGTTGACACTTTGCTGCATGTAGTTGATGAAGCTTGCCCGTTGGGCAGATTAACCCCTGCGAGTAAGCCTTGCTGAAGGAGGGTGATCTCACTGCAAAATGGAATCTTTGACTTAACGGCCATCAGCGTTTCCTGCTGGTCCACATCTCTTCAACTATTTTCACACAATCTATTTTGTACCTGCTTCTGCATAGATTTCACGGACATATGTTCTTGGTGATATTGTGGTCTATGCTCTCATCTTCCTTGAAGATACTGTTGTCTCACCTGGCAGTTGTTCTTAAGGGTGTGATCTTAAATTGAATGAATTCTGATGCTAAACTGAAATAATAAACCAGTACTGTAATAAATCTAAGTGTGGATGGGAGGATGACTAAACACAGTAAATACCCCTGTCCGATAAAATTAGTGTTGTGTGGGGTTTCCTTTCCCTTCAACTTGCAACAGAACTAGATTGTCTGGGAGGCATCTTCAGACAATATGAACTGCCCATCATTGCAGACTTACAATAGCACCTTGAACACTTGTCCTTCAGAGCAGATCTGTGGATTGAGGGTCCCTGCGTCTTGTCACTGAACAGAGAGGATCTGTGGTGTGAAGGAACTATGACTTGCCCTTAATTTTAGTGGAAGCCTGAGGCTTGTGTGTTCTCTGAATGATGTGTCCTGAAGCTGATGTTACTTTTGCCTGCTCACAGTGTATGAGTGGATTTTGTAGATCTGCACTGCGTTTCGTTGTGGTTTATTATAGGAGGCGTGTCAGATGGTGAGATGCACTGCTGCCATGGAAAACTGGTGACACCCAGAGAAACGATGTGGCTGTGAAAGAGCAGTAGCTTCTGTGTGTACCACCTGTCTGTAGACTTGCACACGGGACTTCCTTTGGTGCTGGTACAGATATTAACTGTTTTGAGAGTTCTGTGGACCCTGGTGTTAATGACAGTGTGCGTTGTGGTGTATTTGTTTATCAATCAATATACAATAGATATTGAGATGTTAATTGGTAATGGACTGATGTGTGTCATAGAATCGTAGAATGGTTTAGGTTGGAAGGAACCTTGGAGACCATCAGTCCCAACCCTTCTGCCATGGGCAGCGACACCTCTCACCAGACCTGGCTGCCTGGAAGCCCCATCCAACCTGGCCTTGAATACTTCCAGGGATGAAGCAGCTACAGCCTCCCTGGGAAACCTGTTCCAGTGTCTCAGCACCCTCACAGGAAGGGATTTCTAATCTAAATCTACCCTCTTTTATTTTGAAACAATTTCTTCTTGTCCTGTCATTAGAGTCCCTCATATGAAGTCTCTCTAGCTTTCCTTCAGTTACTAGAAGTCTGCTATAAGGTCCCTCCAGGGCCTTCTCCAGGCTGGTCTTTACAGCAGAGGTGCTGCAGCCCTCTGATCATCCCTGTGGCCTCCTCTGAACTCACTCCAACAGTTCTATGTCCCTTTTTGTATTGGGGAGTCCAGAACTGGATGCAGTACTCCAAGTGAGGTCTCACAAGAGTAGAATTAAAGGGGCATGCATAACCTCCCTTGACCTGCCCTCATTCTTCTTTTGATCCTGCCCAGCATACAGTTGGCCTTCTGTGCTGCCCTCACACACTGCCAGCTCATACTGAGCTGCTCATTTGCCATCACCCCCGAGTCCTTCTCCTCAGGGCTCTTCTGAATCCATTCAGTACCAAGTATTTGTGCTTGGGATTGCCTCAACCCAGCTGCAGGACCTTGCACTTAGGCTTGTTTAACCTCATGCAGTTTGGATGGGCTCAGTTCTCCAGCCTGTGTAGGTCCCTCTGGATGGGCTCCCTTCCCTCCAGCCTGTCAACCACCCCACACAGCTTGGTGTCACCAGCAAATTACAGGAGGGACACTCAGTGCCACTGTCCCTGACAAAGATGTTAAACAGCTCTAGACCCCTGAGGAGAACCACTTGTAACCATCTCTGCTGGGACACTGAGCCCTTGATCACATCTCTGTGAGTGCGACCATCCAGCCAATTCCTTATCCACCAAGCAAGTTCAGGGTGGCAGGCTTGCTGAGTTCTGTCCTCACTGCCTTAAGGACCACAAACTCCAGCACCTCATGATCACTGCAGTGAAGGCTTCCCTTAAGTTTCACATCCCCACTGGTGCCTCCTTGTTGGTGAGGACAAGGTCTGGCATAACACCTCTCCTTGTTGACTCTTCTGCCACTTGGAGGAGGAAGTTGTCAGCAGTGTACTCCACGTATCTCCTAAATTGCTTATGCTGTGCTGTATTGTCCCTCCAACTGAGGGAGGGTTCCCTTCAAGCCTAGTTTCAAGCCCTTCATGAGCTGTAATCCTTTTCCCTGTTTGCGAGAGCAGAGTTCCATCAGTTGCCAGCAGGCCCAGTATCCTGTAAAGCTGCCCATGGTCAAAAACTCCCAGATCCCTCTGGCGCCAGTCTCTAAAGTAGCCTCTAAAGCCATGTAGTAAATGTCTACTCAAAACCCGTGAGTAAAGGTGTTGAGTAGAGCGCAGGTACCTGTGCTTAGTTATGGATGTAACTACACAGAGTGTGATCTCAGTGAAGTTTGCAGTGACATGTGCACTAACCCTTTGAAGAGGCTCAAACGCACTGTCCACACAGCCTTCAGTAACAGTGCCATGCTTTGAACTGTCAGGATCATCTTCCTGAGGTCTCAGGTCTTTACTGACTTAAATTCAACCCCTTACTCACTTGAAACCTTTTTGAAGGCTCTGCGTTGAACCTCCACGTGCCGAAGCTTTTCAGGAGTGCCAGGTATGAAAAGCGATGAGCTCAATGGGATTGCGTTATGCTGGCACCAAGAGACGGTGATGGATCAGGTGCTGCGGCTCAGGCTTGTGTCGCGTTGCATGCTGTGCATAGGCTGACGGTGCAATGAAAGTTCTCTGGCCGAGTGGTGTAGCTCTGTCTGCACTGACCTGTGTGCTCTGGAGATGAAGCACGAGCGCAGTTTTGTTTTCTGCACAGCAAAATAAACGACTGTGACAAACCCGGGTAGAGGTCCTTGGTGTGCTTGAGTGGAGATGGGTAAATGGTGCACTGTTGGAGCTGGCATGACAGCTGGCTTTCAGTGGTCTTGCCTGGAACCAGGGGCTTGTTGTTCTTGTTTCTCAGCTAAACTTACGCTGTTTGTTTCATTAAAAAACGAGGAAGTGTTCACGTTGGGCACCAGAGGAAAGCCTCTCTGCGTGGTGTGGTGTGTGTTTTTTCCTTCCCACTGAAGTGGCAGTAGGGTATTCCCCAAACCAGTAAGTTGCAAAAAGGGACCCAGAATTTCCTCTTGATTCAGTCAGTAGCATCACAAGAAGTCTGTCCTTGTCACAAAGCAGGAGGTGATAGCTGCTGTGGATGTACTTAGAGGGCCGAAAAACATGAATCATGCAGAGCTAAGCCTTGTAATGAGGTTGTCTTGTTTATCACTTGTCCCACTTAGAGAATTAAAGGGTGTTTTTGGTAGGCTAATTCGTTGCAGGAAATACAATAAAAAGCATCTTTAGGTGTTGTCGACAAAATGGAATTGTTTAGATAGGATTGGACCTCCGAAAACTTTCCGAGTCTAGCACCTTTGCTCTGGCAGAGTCAGAGTAAGTTGCCCAGGTAAATGGCCAGTGAGATTGTGAAAGCATCAACAACACAGGTGGTGACTCAGCAAGGTCTCTGGACAATCTGTATTTGACCAGCTTCACAGTAGAACAAAATGTGTTCTTGTGTTCAGCTGGCATCCCATGTTTTAAACTTGTGCCCATTGCATCTGCTCCTGTCAGAAGGCACCATTGAGCAGGTCCTGGCTCCATCTTGTTCCTTTCCAATTTATGCCTGTGGGTAAGATTTCCCCCACAAGCCTTCTCTTCCCAAGGCTCAGAAGTCCCTGCTCCTCAGCCTCAAGGTATGAGAGACACACCAGTCCCTTAATCATTAATCATCTTTCTGTCCCTTTGCTGAACTCGTTCTGGTAATCCCAGGTCTGTCTTGTACCGGGGACCCCAGAAGTCAACACAGCACATCAGATGTGGCTTCACCAGTGCTGAGGTAGAGGAGAAGGATCACCTCCTTTAACCTGCTAGTGATCAGTCATCTGCCTAATACAGTCTTAGAAGCTGTTAGCTGCCTTTGCTGTAAGGGCACATTGCTGGCTTAGGGTCACCTTGTTGTCTGCCAGGGCCCACAGTCCTTCTTAGCAGAGCTGTTTTCCAGCTGTCAGCCCTTACCTCAGCATGTGTTGGTCCCCACATTCAGGACTTGGCATTGCCTTTGGTTGAACTTGGTGAGGTTCTTCTCTGCTGGGTTCTCCAGCCTCTCCAGGTCCCTCTGACAAGTCAAAGATCTGATAATTCGTGCAATTCAGAGAGACTTCTAGTAATTGTGTTGTGATGCAATTGAATTGCTACTTTTCATTCATGTTTGAAAGTAGGTTCTAAAAGCCAGCTTTTCACTTACGGTGTGTAAATGGGCTCTCCCAGTGTCAATGATTGACTCTGTATGACAGGGTGTGATGGTAGTGAACAAGCACATGAAAATCCAGATCAGTCAGGTTTGTTTACGTAAAGTGTAGAGAGAAGCTTCATGACTACAGAAGTGATTACAAACGTGGCTGCAGTACGTGGAACTCAGATAGTTCAAGCTGTAGATCTTGCTTTAGTCTCTCCAAAAAAGGAAAAGGAGCAAAGATTTTAGCTTGGGGAACTGCCAGTCCCTCCCAGGAATGCAAATGTGTTGTGCTGGCAGTATCTATTAAGGGGTTTTTACTACTTTGAATGCCAGACGATTAGCGATGTAGAGTGTCCCAAATAACGGATGTTTACCTGAATCAAATGCGTTTCTCATGTGCTGCTCCTCGCTGATGCTGTGTCGTAATGAAACGTGCGTGACGTACACACTTCAGAATACAACAGTGCTGTAACTGTGCCCTGGTAACATCGTACAATCAGTTCACTTGGAAAAGACCTTAAAGATCATTGAATCCAACCATGAACCTACCCACCACGAAACCAGGGCCCTGAGGTCCAGATCTATGTGACTTTTCAGCCTGGAGAAGAGAAGGGTCTGGGGGGAGCAGATAGTGGCCTTCCCGTCCCTGAAGGGGACTACAAGAAGGGTGCAAAGGGACTGTTCACAAAGGCCTGGAGTGGTAGGATGAGGGGCAGTGGCTTCAAATTAGAGAAGGGCAGATATAGGTTGGATGTTAGGAAGTTCTTTAGCAGGAGAGGGGTTGAACACTGGAATAGGTTGCCCAGGGAGGTGGTTGAGGCCCCATCTCTGGAGATATTCAAGGTGAGGTTGGACAAGGCGCTGGGCAACCTGATCTAGATGAGGATGTCCCCGCTCACTGAAGAGGGCTTGGACTAGATGTCTGGCGGAGGTCCCTTCCAACCCAGGCCACTCTATGCTTCTGTCTAGGGATGTTTAATGACCCTTTCAATGAAGAAGTTTTTCCTAATGTCTGGCCTAAATCTCCCCTGGTGCAACTTGAGGGCATTTCCTCTCATCCTATCACTTGTTAACTTGTGGGAAAAGACCAGCCTCCACCTGTCTACAAGCTCCTTTCAGGGAATAGTAGACAGGTATAAGGTCTCCCCTCAGACTAACTATGGATCATACGCTCTGTGTTCTGCTTTCTGTCACGTGTGAATCCTGATGGGATGTGTTCTGCTGAGTCGGTGTACGTTTTGTTGTAAAACTCTGTTAAGTCCAGTGCATACATTTGAGTAAAATCAGCATCACCTAATGGTAGCTTTGAGGAGTGTAGCCATGGAGTAGAGTGGTCCAGTGTAGTCGTGGTGGAACTGACAACCTGATGCGTTAAAACGTTGGGAATAGATACCAACCACAGTGCGGGGGAAATCCCGCCTAATACAGGTTAGACTGGAGAAAACCGGTGCATTTATCTAGTGAAAAGAAGTTAGCACAGCAGCATGGGAAGTTCAGTGCTAGTAGGTCTTGTAGTTAAGGTATGGGAATGGGAACTTCAGTCTTGCTGCTTTACACGTGTTTAGACAAAACCGAAGGGTAAATAAACAAGAGGGCTGTTGCAGAGTGTTTTCCGCTCCCTTCTTCATAAAGAGGAGTTCCCGTGCTGGAATCCTTCACAGTGCTCATGCCGGATGATCTCTCTCAAGCTGGAGTGGTACAGAAGAGTTTTTTGGACTCGATGCAAAGCCAGAATGACTGTTAAGGCGCTGAGACTGCAGGATATTTTCCCCTCTCTTTCGTGCCTGACTCTGTCCTGTGAAGGCGTGTAAGCCCGTGTGTAGCTGCCGTGTGTGTCTACGGCAGGGCTTACCAAACCTTTGACGGCAATAGTAAGGCAGATGGTAAACACACCGCACCAAAGTGGTTTTTGCTGTTGAAGAAAAAAAGTCTTGTGGAGCCTACAGGAGCCCGCAAGCTGGTAGCAGAGCAGCCCGACCGAAAAGCGTTACGTTGGAGAAGAGTTGGTGAATGTGTTGTGGAAGGAAGTACTGCTGTGCAAAACTAGTGGAGTTCTTCAAAGGGACTGCTGAGTGTGAGGGGAACAGAAGGTTTTCATCGGGCTCTTTGTTTTAGCTTTTAATCGGTTCTAAACGCTTCGTGCCAGGCTTGTTCTGTGGGTGGGTGGATGGACAAAGGAACGGCAAGCTCAGAATGAGATTCCCTTTCACCTCATAGCCTGTGTGTGGTGGAATTTGTGTGGTGTTTATCTGACATTGTGCTTTACAGGCAAGAGACTAAAACAGATAGGGGAGACAATAAACAACTTGCTGGGGAAATTCTGGCTGGAGCTGTTCATTCCGACAGTGCCAGTTCTAGCTCTGAACGCACCGCAGCAGTACTGCTGTGTCCTGGGCTCGTTCCTGTTATCTTTGCTAGACAGTCCTTACTGTCATCTCTGGAGGCAGCGCGTGCATCCAGGCTGACTTCATATATCCAAGTGTTGTGTGCTTGTGGACAAAATGAATCGGGCTACGTGGAAGTGCCATTAGTGGCTCCCTAGTTTGCCTCTAGGTTCCTGCCGGGATAAACGGAAGTATTTGGCACTGAGTGTGAGCTACTTTGTTAAATGAATGTGGCCTGGAAAGACTGTGTCAGATCACGAAGATATTTAAGTGAAGGACACGAGATAAGAAGCTTTCTCCGTGTTCTTTTTTAACCACCTCTGCAGTACCGTTACCATGTAAGTCATGTGTTTGCTTTCATAAGCCAATTTTAGTAATCTAATTTAGCTGTTGTTGCAGAAGGAAAACAGCTGCGTAAACCTCAAAGTTAGACAGGGAAATTGCTCTGCAGTGACAGAGTAAAGTAGGACTTTGCCTTGGCTGCAGGTAGGTCTGAGATAAAACCATTGTGTCTGAGCAGCAGAGGATGTGCTGCACTTGAAGAGGTGCACTGAAAATACGTTGAACCCAGGTTTCAATGAAGTGCATTAAATGGTTGGGTGTGTGGTTGGCAGCTACAGTAGTGTCATAGTACCCGTTTTAGGAGGTGATGGGTACGGCTGCTATAGGTCTGGAAGGAAAGACGGCCCTTCCTTTCTGTGTTAGGACACAAGACAGACGGCATGTTGAAAGATTGAGCAAGATGGTAACGTGAAGGCCCAGACACGGTTCTGGGAGGCCCTGCAGGAAGCCCTGCAGCCATCAGCAGTTGTGGATCGTGCCTCCTAGTCATTCTCCTAAAACTCCTGGAATTGCCTTCTCGCTGTTGAGCTGGTGCGCTCCTCTTCCCTGTGCGCTCACCAGTCGTACCAGTTACGATAACTGTTCTTAGGTGTTTCCCTTTGTATTGGGATGGCGAGCTTGTAGCATTCACAAGATCCTCTGGTTTGGCTGATGTCAGTGAGACATGAAGATTGATTCATGTTTTGTGTTAGGTGCCAAATAGTTTTGTCACTGCTTGGCCACGATGACCGGATCTGGGATCCTAATTAATTTTGGTAGTGTGCTAATGAATGAAACGGGGCCAAGGAAGGTTCACCTCACACTTAATCAGTGCTGGGCAAAAAGGGACAGAGTTGATTTGGGGAACAACAGAGCACATTTAATTCAGATAACATAAAAACCCCAACCCCAGAACATACAGAGAGCACTCGCATGGTTCTTACCTGCCTGGGCCCAGGTGCTGGCTGGCTGTAAAACTGTTCAGTGAGAAGCTGATTGCACTTCACAAGACCTCGGAGCTGTCTGCTTTGTTGTTACCTGCTTCTGCTGGGTTTTTGGTAGGTTTGGGTTTGGGTTGGTTTTTTTCACAGGGATGTGCTTGTGGCTATGGTGGCAGATGGGCTGTTGGTTTCTAGCTCAAAGTTAGAATCTGTAAAGCCAGTGTCTTGTTCATGAAGGCTCCCTGTAAGTTCATTAAATAAAACATAGGACTTGACTCCTGGAATTAAATTACCATCGTCGTCTCGTTTACCAGGTGCCACTTGGTGTCCTACTGTGTAGTGTGTTGTGACCTTTAACCTTGTTAAGCCTCATTAGAGCTGTTTGTGCTTTTAATATTGGAGACAAAGTCTTTTTCATGTAAATGTGAAGGTAATTAATAAGTCACAGAAGTGCATTTGGGTTGGAGTGGATGAAAGGAGTGACAGCTACATGCTCTAACTGTCAGCTGAACTGTTAAATGAATGTGATGATTTCATTTGATAGGGGCAGCTGCTGTCATCTTGTCTCTTCAGTTAGCAGCCTGTGTAATTATGTTCCCAAACAGTTAATTTTGCTTGTTGGGTTTTGTTTCAGGATGGCTTAGATGCTTTGGTGTATGACTTGGATTTTCCTGCCTTAAGAAAGAACAAGAATATTGATAACTTCTTGAACAGGTGTAAGTATTGAACGTTTCAGTCACTAAGGGATACGAGACTCTAAATACCAGACACACGCGACAAAGTGAAGGCAGTTCTAGCCTTTGGAAAGGCAACTAGAGATTGGGTGCATTAAGTATTTAGTGCAAGTGGTTTTAAACGTGTGATTATTTATTGATGGCATTGTTTTCCATGGCACAAAAACTCCTGAGAGCAAGGCCCAGTGTCTGGGCAACCCTCTGGCTTCCCATCAATTTCCTTGTAACTTCATAGACTTAATCCTTCATAAGCAGTTAACAGTGAGATGTCAGAACATGTGCAGTGCCGAGAAATCATGTTCAGGACTGATTCAATGACACAGACTGGATCATGTGTTGTGTAGAGATTTTTTTTTTTTTTTTTTTAGTATAAAAGGTCCCCTTTACATTACCCCGTGACAGTCTTACACTCCATAGCTGCTCTGCTTGCTTCTGCATCCCGCTGATGTGTCTGCACAAGTCATCTCTGGTTTTACTCTGTATGCTTTCAGTACCAGATTTCCTTCACATTCTACTCTGTAGTGATGACTTCAATTAATAAAGGTGATTTCTTAACTAGAAGTCATAATTCCACAATCTTCAGAATTAAAAAAACAAAGAACCAACCAGGTTGCCCAGAGTCAGCCACTGTCAGTCAGCACCCCCAGGTCCTTTTCACACAGAATCATCATCATGGCTGGAAAGGACCTCCAGGGTCATCGACTCCAACCTTAATCCTATTATCTAACTGCTAGACCAGATCACTAAGCGCCGCGTCCATTCGTTCCTTAAACACCTCCAGGGACGGTGACACCACCACCTCCCTGGGCAATCCATTCCAGTATCTAACCACCCTCT
>JAOXOE010026391.1:0-21931 GCA_028565055.1 Phoeniculus purpureus
GGCAGGGGGTGGGAGGCGGGAAGGGGCGGTGTGCGTGTCTCGGGGGCAGTACGGCGGGGAAAGCCGCAGCAGCAGCGGCCTTGAAGGTGCGGCCGGGCGGCTTCTCGGCCTCCCGGTACCGCCCCGCGTCCCCTGAGCGGCGGGAGCGGAGGCGGGAGCGCCCATGAGGCGGGAGGGAGTAGCCGCCGCAGCCCTCAGCCGCTCGCCGCAGCCCCCCAGTGTCGCAGCCGTGACGGGAGGAGCGGCCCGGAGGTGGCCGCTGCCGGCAGCCGAGGGGCCGCACCGCTGTCCGGGGGACTCAGAGAAACGTGAGTAGGGGGGGAATTATGTGGGGGTGGCTGGGGAAGATTTAGCTGCGCCTCCTCCTCCTCCTCGGGGTGACCTTTACGGGTTATTGGACCCCCTAGTGATTCTTCGCCCTCCCCTAAAGAAAGAGGCATGGTGGAGCGAAGGTCAATAATCCTTTGCAAAAATCGGTCTGTGAATGATTTACAGGTAAAACGCTGCTGCTGGGCTCCTACTTGGTGGGGAGGCTTGTACCGACAGCAGCTGGGTTCCTTCAGAGTCGGCGATCATGGAGAGCTCTTGGCCCTCTGCCTCTGTTTTAAAATGGTTAAAATATTCCATTACGGTTTTTAGCAAGTTTGAAATCTCAGTGCCTGCTTTGGTTTTGTGTTTAGATGAGCTTATTTACAGGTAAATTGAAGGAGAAGTAGGAAATACTGTAGCCAGGCTTAGGAGAAATGGTGATTTCTACAACAGCAGATTATTATTGTTTTCATCGAGTTTTTTTTTTTTAATGAAAAGGCCTGAAACTTTTCAAACTCTTTCTCTTTTGTACAGTTTCAGTGAAACCGTCTGATGCCTCTTTCTCTGTGCGTGAGGAGGTGGTTTGTTCAACTTGCTTTGTACTGGACCTTCATACAGGGCTCAAGGATGTAGTTTAGTAGTGGGCTTGGTAGAATTGGGTTAATGGTTGGACTTGATGATCTTAAAGGTCTTTCCCAACCTAAATTATTTGTAGGTTTCTATAAAATGTACAAAATTTTCTAAAAGGTGGGAGCCCAGTTGTTTATTTTCCTCACTTGCTGAGATTCTGGCAGAAGTCTCCCACGTGGACACTTTTTCCTCTGTCCTTCAATCCATAACCTTATTTGAACTTTTCAGCCCACCGAGATTAAGTCGTGGGTGTAATGGCTTTTGCAATTAGGAAAACAACAGCAAAAAAACTCAGCTGAAAGATACACAAACCAAGCAACGGCTACAAAGACCAGTTTGCCAGATGTGCTTGTGTTACTGCTGAGTGCTACGGTACTCTCAGTAATGCGTGTGAAATTGTAATGGTGCTGGAAATGAACTGTCTTCAAGTGTAGTTGTTCCTGGGAGGGCTGTTTTGGAGCTTCCATGAGAAGCCTAGAGTGGGGAGCATTGTCCCCAGCCCTGTACCATATTCATAAAGCTGTGCCTTCTCTGAGGCACAGTAGTTTGTTTTTAATTGAGCAAATTGTTTTTTAATAAGATGACAACGGATAAGAAAATCGTGAGAAAATAATAATAAGCCATGATTACAGCTCTTGCTTCCCTGTTTTTCCAGTGAGTGTGGTTATAAGGGAGGAAAAACAGAAGGGTAAAAATGGGAGGCAAGAGTTTTCAGCTTTTAACGTGAGCTAGCAAATGCAGCTTTATGTGTGGATAGAATTTAAATTGCCATTGAAGTACAACAAAAGTTTCTGTCAGTTGGCATGAATGATCCCCTACTTCCAGAGGGTTTAACTGCCTGGTGGATGACAGTGCTGGAAATAAGTAGTGTCTCTGTAGATCTAATGGAAAATAAAAAGACCCCTGGAAAACCCAACCAAACAAAAATTGGTGGTTCCTTATTGAGCTTGTTTTCTGGAGCTCTGGGGAGCTGAGGAAGCCTGCATGCCATTAGGCACATCAGTTTCTGTATATGCAGCTCCATGTTTGGAATGGGTATGCACAGAGTCTCAGTGAAACATGAAATTATTGCTGCAGCCTCTGGGCATCTGACTGATTTTATCCGGGGCCTTGACTAATGAAGCAACACCAGCATGTGACCTGTAAGTTTTCGTGGGTATACTAATGGATGTGAGCTTGGCACTCAGTCGGTTGGTGGAATGCAGGTGAGAGGTGGTGGGTGTAAGTAAACTCACAGGTACTGGGCAACAGGACCAGATTGAAAAGATTTACTCGGAACTATTTGGAGCTCCTGGTGTTCTTCGCTACTGCAGCTCACACCTGAGTTCCTGTTCTGTTTTCTGTAACACCTTACCAGCTGCTTTTGTGGAATTCATTTGGTCCTACCCTTTCCATATCCTCTGAGGATTTTCTTTTAAGCTTGAGAGTCTACTTTGAGATAGAAAAGAATGAGTGTCATAGAAATGCAAACATTCCCTTGGGAGAGGGAGATAATAAGGGGGAAGACAGTGATTTAGCTATGCTTGTTTGAAATCTTTCTTTCTGAAGCCTTCCTAATTGTGTTTGATTTGCAGAATCTATGGTTTAGTGCTCCGTTAGGATCAGAAGTATCATTTGTGGGTCAGCATTTGTTTTGTGTTGCCTCTGTGTTGTATGCTGTGAGGGATACTCCAGGCTGGTATGTAGCATTATGTTTGTATCGTTAAACATCTCTGAGCAATGCCTTTACCTCCTTGGAATGCTGCACTTGTACGGTGGGCTGGGTTTTGTGAGTTCAGTTGTAGGATCAGTTTTTTGAGTTTGCTTGGTCAGGATCAGCTACTGAGAGAAATAAAAATCTTGAGAATTAGCTTCCTGTTGGCTTTCCAAAATACCCCTTGGTGTCTGACTTCCTGCTTTCTCTATGGTTCAACTGAGATTGCTTTAAAACAGTCTTATTTCACTTTGTAGTGAACAATGTGATGTATCCTGCATAAATCCAGGGAATTCAGTGCTTTGTATACTTTGTCTGAAACTGCCCTTTATTTGAACTTTGATTCATCAATATTTCTCTTTTTTTTATTGGAGCCTATTGATTACCATGCAAAAAGTCCATACAGTCATCCTGATTATGGTTGCCCAGCTAAGAGGCTTATTGATAGCACAAACAGATTAGCTCAGAGATAATTCTTAGATTCAATTATACCAGCAGATTTGCTTTGGTTAAATCAGTTAGTGACTGTGCAGCCACTGATTCTTTGTCTTATCTCAGAGCTTCTCTGCACAGGGTTGACCAACCTTGCAGTCCATTAGGTGCTGGAAACCAAAGGGTGCTGTTGTCGTTTCCTTGTGTGTGGTTGATTTGGGCTTTTTCCAAGTATTCGATGGCTTAATGTATTTTAGAGCCTTGGTTTTGCTTCTGTTTATAAGCACAAGTTCAGAATGCTTTGGCAGTCAGCAAAGAAAGAAGGAAGGAAATGTGAGAAGAGCTTGGTTTGAGAGCTCTTGCAAAGTTTCATTATTTGCTTGTTTCGACATAGGACCATGTTGATGCTGTGGATTCCCTCTTCTGACATCTTCTATGTTATGATGCTGGGAGTAAACTCTGTGACATAGCTGAGAACTGGTTTTTAAGGTTAATTTTTAATCAGATCTTACAACCTCCAAGCAGCTGTTAGCAGTGAGGCAAAGGAAGCAGCAGGAATAAGTGGCCAAAGCTTTGGTATCAGGAGGGAAAGTCTTAAGTGAGCGTAAGCTGATTTTGAAACTGCTGCACCCTGAGCTCCAATATGGCCAGCACTAGTGATGTGTTGGGAGATGCTAATGTCAAGGCTGACCGTATATATAAAGCTGACTTCATGTTTCTGTGCTTGTCGAATATTCTTGACTGCCAGCACCTGTATGAACAGAAGGGAGAAATAATGAGTAGGTGGATATTCTTAGGCTACAGACAGACATTATCCTTTATGAGGTGGTGGAAGTACACTTAAAAATCTGAGTATTTTAATTTCATTATCTTGTAGTTCAGCATTGCTCTTTCCTGAGCAAGATGCCCACAAATTATGCTCTGTGTTGTGAATGATCTTCAATTAAAAAATAATGTGTGATTTTAGATTTATTAAGTAACATAAACTAACCTTAAGAAAAAAAAAAGACTATTCCTTCTGCCTTTTGAATTTGTAGCAGGCTTCTATGGAAAGGATTTCCCTTTTTGACACTCATATACAGTCAGGACAGCTTTTTTCCTTTGCTTTTTTCACATCAGTAGGTAAATGTTTTTCTTTGTAGGCCATAAATCCAGAAACAACAACTGGGTGATCTAGTTTGATTATCAAATCTATGAGTTTATGGCTCCATTCTGTTTTGAATGGAGTTCAGACATCTGTATGTTTTTGTAATCACTCTGGGGAAATATTCAGATACTTTTACTTAAATGCTGCTTTCCTAGTGAAATAGCCATGTGAAAATTACTCATTATTTTTGAAATTTTAAACTTGTGTGTTCTGAAATGTTTGGAAAGTAGAAGCAGGAAGTTTTATTATGACCCTTTTTCCCCTATCGCTTTTAATTTGTCAATCCCTTAACTTTTCAGGAGAGTCTGCAAATACTTCTGTGCCTTAATGTTTAGTAAAGCATATAAAGCTCTTGCCTCAGTTTCTTTTTTTTTAAGAGTATTTTTTTTTAAAATTACATCAACAGCTGCTGCTTGTGGGAAATGTAGATGTTTACAAGTCACTGTCCTGTTTAACATTTACATAAGCAGAGCTAGTATCACTAACAACATTAAACCTGTCCTGAATGGGATTTCATCCCTGCAGCAGTGACTGATCCTGTTAGCTGTATTTCTGAGGAGATGATGTGAAGTGATGAGGAGGAAATAAATCTCTTTGGTAATATGGTTGCTTATTATAAAGCTGCTTCTGTAGCCATCAACTGCCCTGTCTTCAGAAAGGAATGGCAGACTTCTGTTTCAATGAGACAATACTACAGCAGCCATCACTTCTAGGAATTTATGGAGGGGGGTGGACATCAGCATTACCTTCTTGGAGACATTGTAATAAACCTGCATGTGTGGAGGTCACAGCAAGATCAGTCATTTATGGCTGAGTTTTTCCCAGGATTATGCACACTAATCAGGTGGTAGATAAGCATGTTATAGTTTGTCCCACTGACTTGGAGCTGGACAGAGAGCCACATGTTTCCCATGTAAAGCAATCCAAACTGAGTCTGAAATCTTTGATTACTTTGATTTGCTCTCTAGTATTAAATCTGCTTTCTCTGTTATTTCACTTTATGTCCAAAGGTATTAGAATAAAGAGTGAGAAAGTTTAGATACTGAGTTTATCTGACAGAACGCAATCTTGTCCCAAAGTCCAAAGTGCTCTTTACTGTCATGTTATTTGTTTTGCTATCTACCATTTTTCTGTAGAGAACGTTGAATTATCACTGGTACTGCTTTTATCTACTAAACAAGACTTCATTTAGGAACCATTGTCTCTCATGTGAACACAACTGTCTTAAATACTTTGTCCTTTCACATGGCAAAAACTACCAGATGTTCAATATAAACTTCTACTGACCTATCCTCACCCCTCCCTTACCAACTGCTTCTTGTATAGACTTGCAGAGGTCCAGTTCAGAGGGCTGAGCAAACCAAAAGTAATTTGTAACACACTCCATGTTCTCTGCTGTCCTGGCTCAGCCTTTCAAGGAGGTTGTAGCCCTGATCACCATGGCCTGCAGTGGTACAATGTTTCTGTGAGGAAAAAGGAGTGATGGGAACATATAGCTTAAGGGTTAAGCGTGTGGTAGGAGATTAGTTGGCTTTTAGGACATCCGGAGATGACTGGGAAAATGTGTGCCTCAAGGCTTTTGCAGTCACATTAACCTGGTCTCACTGTTTGCCATCTCTAGGGGTAACAGTCCTACCTGCTAAAAACTATTACAGAACTCTTGTGCTGCTACTCAGTGCAGAAACAAGCCAGGGAGTCAAAATGGAAAAAAATAAAAGAACATTTGGTTTTATTTCTTTGGTTTTTGTTGTCGTTTTGAGGGTGGTTTTTTTTTTGCAGGTGTGAACACAAGGGCAGATAGTGTTTGTTTGCATTAAATATACACCACTGTACGTTGTGTTTAATGTGTGTGCACTGTTTTATGGCTGTCTTTCAAAATGAGACTTAATGGTATAAAAGTTCTGTCATTAGCTTGTTGTATGGGACATTTCTTGTGTGGTTTTAGCTTTTAAAAAGTTTTTAAAAAAAACCAGCAAACATCATTTTAGTAGTTGTCGTGGAATTGCATGGGGAAGATTTAATACCCATCTGTTTCTGATATCTGAGATGGTGAATTAGCATGAATTGACTTGTCAAGAAGGCTGAGAGGAAATTCCTAACTGCACCTAGCAGCAAGCCTATTGTTTTGATCTGATGACCAACCGGGATAACTTGAAGCTGAAGCCATGATATAATGGCTTGTAGCAGGAGAAATGAGTAAGAGGAAATAGGAGCGGCTGTGTAGTCAGGAAAACCATCAACTTATAATATGACTTGTCCTAGCAGATGTGATGCGGTGCTCTCCTTTTTATCCCTGGAAAAGATTAGATAAGCAAGGGGTTATAGTGTGGGTAATAAAAGATTTAATTTTTATTTAGCAAACTCTTAGAATGATTTGCTCCAGAATAATTTTTCAAACTCCAGGTATCAGGAAGACAGGGCTTCAGCCTGTTCTAGCTCCAACATGAATCCTACAACAGGTAATTGATTTATTTTCTGAATAGCAGTTGGTTAGTGGTTCCTGATTGGCCTGATTCCAGACTGGAAACCGTTGTTTGTTTTGTGATAGAAAACTGATAGTCGAGCTGTGTGGCACCTTGGAGTAGAGTTTACATGAAGGTAAAGAGCAGCCTTTAGGAGGAACTAGTTGGGACACTGCCCTGGCATTGTCAGATACTGCTGGGAAGTGTAAGGATCGTGAACTCCTGGGATCTCAGAATATTAAAGCGTTGGATGTTCTAAAAGGCAGTAAAGGCACTTGCAAGCATCTTTTATATGAATTCTGACATTTCAGCTAATCATCTCTAGTTTTTCTCCCTGCTTTTGCACATGTGTTTTTTATTTAACCATACTGCTTCTCTGTATTTGTGTTTCAAGTATAACAGATTTTTGTTCATCGACTCTACATCAGCAAGGTGGTTTTTTTCTTTTTAAAAATCTGAAATCATCAGGTTATGAATTACTGGTTTTAAAGAATTGGTGTGTTGGTTTGTCTTGAGGGAAATAATAACTGGAGCAACACAATTAGTCTGGATTCCACATGGTTTGCATTTTTAAACTCTAGAACTGCAAATCCAGACTTGAATCACAATGGTTAAACAGACTGTTACTTGTTTTTTGTGTGAAGATCACTGTGAGCAGTGCCTGAAGTGCAAAACGTGGAGAAGAAGAAAGGATTATAGTGATAGTGCAGTGTTTTGGAGGAATTTGGAAGGATCCACTATGTTAAAAAACACGAAGTTTGAGCCAAAAACAGGGACTGTTGTCTTAAGAGCCTGTATTGACCTCTAGGATTTTTTGCCTTCTAATTAAAATTTAAGAAGGGCCCAAATGATTTTTGTTGGCTACACTAGTGCATTAATCTGAAAATAACATGTACAGTACCTGTGTTGGGGAGGGAGGACACTCTGGAATCCTTGACACCTCAAATGTGTTTCTCAATTACAGTCTGTTGGATCTCGTGCATGGCAGTACGTGGAACCTGCCTGTTATAATGTCAGCAGCTGCTTCCTCATTCACAGCTCTGACAATATGACCTTCAGGTTAAGACAGACGCTCCATCCAGTGCCAGTTTTTTTCTAATCTTGGTGGAGCTTTTGTAGTTGTGGGCTTGGGCCTGAAGGGAAACAAGGTTGGTGAAGGGTCTGGAGAACAAACCTTATGAGGAATGGCTGACAGAGCTGGGGCTGGTTAGTCTGAGGGAAAGGAGGCTGATAGCAGACTGTATTGCTTTCTACAGCTACCTGAAAGGAGGTTGTAAAGATGTGGGAGTTGGTCTCTTCTCACAAGTAACAAGTGATAGGACAAGATAGTTGGGTTAATGGTTGGATTCTGTGATCTTAAAGGTCTTTTCCAACCCGAATGATTCTATGATTCTACTTCAACGTGACCACATAGCAAATTAGAGTGTGAAACCACTCAGACTTCTGCACTTGCAAATGGCTTTTGCAGTACTTCAATACTGATGTCAGCAGAGCTGTCAGACACCTCTTTCCAGAAGGTCAGACATGGGGCCAAGCAGGAATCAGTATAGGTTGTGGTAACTTTTTCTATCAGTGACTCTACTTGAGGTATAGAGAGTTTGCATTGTGTCTGTCAGCTTACACACTTGTCTCTACACCACAGTCTTTGGCTTCCTGAAGAGCAAAAGACAAGTTATGCCAGGGTAGCTGCACATAGTGAAATGGTTAGGAAGGGAAAAAGTGTTTTCTGGATGAATGACAAATCATCGAGAGGAAGTCAGTAGTCTGCAGATAGGCCTTTTTCCAATCAATATCTTGATCTTGGAAGTAGAGTAAGGCCAAGCACTTATAAAATTTGTGTGCAGATATTGTTGTGTTGAAGGATACAGTGTGAGTGCAGTGTGGATGAGTAGGGTCTGTCTCTTTGAAGTGTGGATGTATTGACCTTGTAGAATCACAGAATCACAGAGCATCAGGGATTGGAAGGGAGCTCGAAAGATGATCTAGTCCAATCCCCCTGCCAGAGCAGGATTGCCTAGAAGAACTTGTCTCTACCTGCTTTCTGTCACACAGGATGTTATGGCACTGGAGAGGAGTCTGTGCCTGTAGCAAGCGAAGAAACAAATCTGAACACAGCAGTAGTGATGTGCCTGCTCTGAGCCAGCAGCTGTGGGTTGACTTAGACAGCAAAACTTTGCGAGTTCCGCGAGGTGTTTGTGCCTTGGTGTGTGTGGTGAACAGCCGCCTCTCCTGCCAAGCTGAAGGGCATCCTGCGCTTTATTTGTAGTGACTGTATCTGTTACACCAGCAACAGCACAGCAACAGACGACTCCTTTAATGTGCCTGATGTCAAATTTATTTTTAAAAAGCAGTGTAATTCCTCACTGGTGCCAGCCCAGATCTTTGCTGCAGTCGCATTCAACACTTGTGACCCAGCTGTTGCTGCCATTGCTCTGTCAGCTCCCTAGTGGCAGATTTAAGGTGGGAGTGAAACCAGTTTGCCTTATTTGCAGTTACAGGTCTACAGCACAAGCACATACAAACATGTGCTTATATAGTTTTTGGTGTTAAGAATTCATTATAATCTGTTGTTGTTTGAGGCTACATCTTTCCCTTCTGAAGATGCACTTCTACTGCAGGTTTTTGTCTCTCCTTTGACCTGGCTTTTGCTATTGTGTTAGATTTTGGTTGGAAAGGTGGAACAGTTTGTCTAGTTTCTTAAAATGGACTCTTTATGTAGTAAAGTCAGACATAAGAATCTGTAGTTTAGTAGCCTGATTGTGAGATTCAGTGAAGAAATGCTTCCTAGGATGTATCTTGGTGTTATTGGAGCTCTGAGAGGAATTAGGGATAAGGCAGAGGGGCAGCAGTAAGGAATATAATGGGTGCATGGCTGTGTGTTTGTCTCAGCCAAATTGATTACTGTCACTGGGTGGATCTTGTGTATTAGTGTTTCTCAGACCCCACTGCCTTTATGTAAAATTTAAAAAGTAACTTGCTTTGCATTTTCTCTTCTTTTTCCCTTTGTCGTTCAGTGATGTGGTGCAAATTAAGAAAGATTATCTGCCAAGTAGTTCCTAATTTACACTGGGCCAACATTGTGGATTCTCACCCTGCCCAACAAAGTGGTGCCTTCATCTGCTTTTGGGTTTTTTTGTCTGCTCTCTCCCTCGTGGGAAATGAGAATAAAACTGTTCTTTGATGAGGATATTTGTATCACATATTGGTGGTTTACAGTAGGTTGATTAAATAGGTCGTTCTTGGAATTCTGAGCTCAGTGTTGGGCCTGATGTTACTGTGGATACAGTAATTTGCTAAAGCAGCCACCCCTTCGTGCTTTGCCAGTGACTAAGCTTGGCTGTGAGATGCTTGCCCCTCTTGTCTGTCAGTTAATGGGCCAGCTCTAGGCTTTATTATATTAAATAATAAGCCCAACTCATTGACTGCTGAGAGGTACCTAAACTTTTGGGGAACTGTGATGGGAAATCACAGATGTTCTTCTAAAACTTCCCCTTGGTAAATACCTGTTAATGCTCCATGCTGATTCTGCAAGCTACACCAGTTCATTTCCTCAGTGCCTTTTTTATTCTCTCAATACAGGTTTTCTCCTCTATAAACTAGCTTTTGAACACATTTAAAAGAAAGCTGGTAGAAACATGTATTTGCAATTAAACTGAATGAACAGGAGTAGAAGACAATCAGTAAGTTTATTGGGGAGAGAAAAACCCAACCCAGCACCTCTGTAATACAGTTGCAAAGCATTTTATGGTCCCAACCCTGGGTCACTGAGACTGGCATTTATTTTCTTGAGCAACTTTGTGTTATGGAACTGGAAATGCTCTGCTAACTGGAATGTAATGCAAGTAGCATGGGCAATTCTGAAATGTAATTGCTTCTACTTGCGTTCCTCATTGATTCTTTAGCAAAATGCAAATAGGTTTGAGAATGAATGAACAGGCCTACTAACCCTTTTGATTTGGTTGGGGGCCAGAGGCTGGAGCGATCATGTGAGTTGTCTGGGCTGAGATCATTAGACTGGGTGTACCAGGTGGGCTGTTATTAGGGGGTTTAAGGCCATGGCAGATGTTCTTAGGCTCTCTTCCAGCCCCCACATATGGTGCAGTGGAGTACATGGAAAAAGGAAACATCTCTCAAAGCGATTTACCTTGCAGCAAAGAGTTGTTGTTTTTTTTCTCCCATGCGACGGGCAAGGTATTTTATGCTCACTTGCAGGTATCAGAAATTAGTTTTCAAGTCTTCAAACAGAAGAATGAAAAAGATGATGGTATGAGCGTAAGTACAAGTGCTTTGCTTGGAAAGTGGTACTTGAGAAATTATAGATGCACATGTTCTGCCGTTTATTTTCTGTTTTCCTTGGCACTGCTACTTAGATGCAGGTGTCTGTCAGGAAGGTGCAAGACTGACTAAATGACAAACCAAAGGTACAGGAGGAACTGAGGAATGTGAACTAATTATGATAAGTGACGAATATGATTACATATTTCTTGTGTTTATGAGGTTTTTAACCATTTAAATATTGTCATTGCTAAGCAAAACAACAAATGTTTCAACAATTTTTTTCCAATCCCTGATGTTCTGTGATTCTGTGAACATCATCTTTTCTTTTACAAAGGGAATCTAATGCAATGCTTGATGAGTTCTTTTCTATGGCCATCTCTCAGCTTCCTATCTGTAGTTGGCTCTATCATGCAGAGCCCTTCAGTCTGATGAAGGGAACAACACTCAAATAATTTCATATGTGAGTCTTGCTGGGGCTCTGATGCTTTTCCCCTGCATGGTCCTTTCTGGATGTTACAGGCCATAAGAGATAATGCAGGTAACTTCTCAGATTATCTGATACTGCCAAAGCAATGTTGGTGACCTAAAGGTGGGTTTTTTTCTTTTTAAATCAGCGCACTTGGATTTTAATCAAGTGTTAGTTTCTGTCAAGAGATCCATCTCTAGATCTAGTCTGAATGAGATTCTCTCTGTCTCCCTGTCTCCAAATTGTTAATACTTCTACTTTGTAGTAGTTGTGGTTGCTAGGTTGTAAACCCAGGGAGTTCTTCAGACCATTCCCACAATACAATGTAAAAGAGCTAAGCGCCCCCAGCAGTGTGGAGAACTGTGAGATGCGATCCTAGAAGGCATTGATGGCTTATGTGAGTGAGTATTGCATGATCGCACCCTAAGTAAACAGAAACCTGTCTGTCTGTTACTCAGGTTGGTACTTCAGTCAGGATTCTGCTATTGGAGTAGCAGTGACTGTGGCAGTCCATGCGGTCTCTGTGAAAAGAACAGTATCTCCTGTGTTACCACAGTGTGGGATCTGGAGAAAATGTAAGCGGATTAGCCACAGCATGTTGGATTAAGCCTGACTGCTTAATCAGAAGGATTTTTTCCAGAAGATTATTTTGTTGGCAAAACTTAGAAAATTTGGGTTCTTGATGAGCTTTGGGGACTTGCTTTGAAGGCTTGGAACAAGCCAAGTCCCAGTGTGCTCTCGTGACTGGTTAGAATGTGTTTCTTTCAGTTAAGAGATGGATTCTTGTATCTGTGTGATGGGAGCACCCTGTGGTCAATGTGTTTGACTAGAATCCAGTATTTGTATGGCTCCTACAGTGTCAACAACTTTCTAATAGGAAAAGAATTGCTTGGATTAAAGTGGTTGAGTCTTACACTGAGGTTATGAAGTCCCTGTTCTGAACTTTAGCAACCTGTCCAATTTCTCTGTATGACTTAGAGGAAAAGATTTGTTACAAACATGTTTCCCTGATTTCCAGAGTTCCTTGCAGTTTCATGTGAGGTTCAGGTGCTGGTTCACTTATCTCTTTGCAGCAGATGCATTCCTGCAGTGGGTTCAAGCTCAACAACTGCAATTCAGGTTTAATTTCCCTTTTAAGTCTAAAGTCCTTTAGACATACAGATTCTCATGTGGGTATGTGTCTTTGTGGGTTGATGGATCAACCCTGGACAGATGAAAATATCTTCCTCTCACAGAGCATATGATATAAATGTTTCCTGTGGAGCTTCCTAGCCAGTTTCACTCACTCTTTCAGCCTCAATCAATATACTGTAAGTAGTGTGGGAACTGCCAGATTTAGGGTCTGTATGTATTTGTTTTGTGAGGGTTCATTTTGCTAATTGACAGGTCAATACCTTAATGCATATTCCTATTCCTAGAGTTGATTAAGGATGGACTGTGACAAAGTCAATAATGAGGGTCAAGATATAATGATATAAAAAAAAAAATAAGGGAAGCTCTGAAGCAGCAGGTTTCCCACTCTGTTGCCCTGCTCCTAGTTTACAGTGAGATCTGCTGGCTCAACAAGGAAGGGTCCTACATTTCTTGGTCATGTTCCATCTGTCGAGCAGAGCATGGAGTCACACTAAACAAAGCCTCAGCATTCCTGGATCCTTTTAATGATGTGTTCAGAACTCTAGTGCCTCACGATTTAATGAGTACAGTAAATGTATTCACAGCTAACAAGAATGTGCTCATTAAACAGCAGTAAGTTAACTGTTCCATTCTCTTCTAGCAATCCAGTTCATAATTAAATGGTGCCATATCAGAATACAAGACCAGGCTGTGAGACGGAGGGGTTAGATGTTATGTAGGACTGTTGGAGTGTAAGTAATTTAGCTCAGCTTGTCTCACTGATAGGGCCACTCTTCTTGGTGGGAGCTTTGAGTCCCAATCAATCCAGAAGTTTAAACTTGAGCAGGTAGTCATAATGTTTATTTTAATTGTATTTTAGTTTGTTGCTTTCAGCTGAGTTTTACTGTTGAGAAAATACGAAGTGGTGCAGCTGTACTAACTGCAATTACTGGATTGTAACCAAACGCAGATTTGGACATATCTGCCTCAAAAAACATACTCATCTGAATTTTTCTCGTAATTATATGTGAAAGCATAAGCATAGAGTGCTTTTAATCTCATGTCTATTCTCCACTGGTTTGTATTTAATAGTTACAAACAGTATTTAAGAACAAATTTAAGAGACAGAGGGAATTGGGGCCGGAGGAAGGGAGGGACAGCATGTGCCTGCTGGCTCTTTTTCTCCTGACAACCTCCTGACACTGGTTTTGGGGGCTTTTAGCATAATCAGGATGACACCGAGCCAATTCTTATTTAAAACCAGATGACAACCTATTCAGTTTGTGCTGCCTGCCTTTCTTTAAAGTGATTTCAGAGAGAAGCTGTGCAGCCCTTGGTACCTGTTTGCCATCTGGAGGAGCCAGGTCCCGTGTGGATCAAGGCAGCTGTACCCGCTGCAGCTGCTGTCTGGAACCCCAGAGCTGCCTATACCTGGCTCCCATCTCTGTTGCTCAGCTAGTCCCTAGGGAACTTCAGTAAAATGTAGCCTGCTGGTGCCTGGGACAGGTGAATTGAACTGCATGACCTGTGGTTATGGAGGTGTGATGGATGCTGTTGTCTGACATGGGACAACACTGAGGCATGGAGTGAGATTTGTGATCTGTTGCTTTGTACTTCTACTTTCAGGGTTTTTCTGTCTGTATGATGCAGACTAATGAAAGGCCTGGCTGTTTTTCTTCAGGATAGTTATCTTTTAGGGAATGTGGGTATGGTGGTGGTTTTGGTTTTCATGGTGTAGAATTGCCAGGACAGAAAAGGACTATTTAGGGAACAAGCTGCTTTTGTTTTGTTCTTATTTCTGAGGTTGAATTGCTTTAAAGATTTTGTAATACTAAGCCACAAATGTGCATTAGACCTAGTGGAATCAGTTCCTGTGTTACACTGCTCAGTCCTATTTTTGCAAGATCTGAAATAATAATAAATTAATTTTGACCTTTTTCTGTATTGTAGCTTATAGTTTTCTTACAGTAACCATGTAACTTATTTTATACTTCTGATATCAAGGCAGTCTGCTACTCTGCCCACTTCCTCACAGAATAAGCTGCTGTTTACTGACTCTGCCTGGGTATCTGAAAAGCTCAAACACATTCCCAGTGTTCTCGTTCTGAATAATAATAATTTATTCTGCCTACGTACAGTGTTCTCAGAGAAGCTACAGGGGAAGGATTTCAGACTGAACACGTATTTGCTTGTGTGGGTGTGAGAGGGTGGTGTAAGGGATATTCTTCACTGGAAAAATGATCCCCAGTTTTCTCTGTAAACTTTACTGGCCTGTCACTTCAGTTTGGATCTTTACACCCACTATGTCTGGTAGCAGTTACTGCAGAGGACAAGCTTTTCTTTCCTTGCATCAGTAAAACATCACTAGGTATTAGCACAGACAGCCTACTCCCTTTCTCCATCCTGCCTGTAAAGACAAGGAACTTCTCCTTCTCACCACGGAGTAGTGAAGTTTATAATATAAACTTACTAAATAAAGAAGTTGAGTTGGAAAATGTTGCAGGTAAATGAAGACGTTTTGTCCTTTGCATGTAAGTTACTTGGAGGTTGTATAGAATCATCCAAGTGATTCATTAGTGTGTAAATAGCACCAAATAATTGTTCACTGTTTATGAAAATCCTGTGTTTATGTTTTGCAAAGTCTGTGATAATGCCCAGGTGTCCAAATTTATCATTTGCTGTTGTCCTTCGTCACCTTTCTGTCTTCCCATCCTTGAGGAGCAGAGCTGATGGCACTTCTAGGAGAATTTAATTTCTATAAGAATTTATTCTCTGCATAAACTCCAAGGATTTAGAGTAAAATGTGATTTGGGGTGTTTACCTGCCCTCAGTCTGTGTAAATGAAAATCCCGATTATTAAACTGTGACTTTTCTCACTGCATAGTTAACAGTAACACAGTCTGGCAAAGGGGAAAGAATCTTAGTGTCAGTTTATTCTTAATTATTTGTCAGCAGATCTTCCTGCTGCTGAAGATGTGTGGGCAAGGCAATTGGAAGATGGCAAGTACATGAAATCGTGGGGGGACCTTAAAGAAAAACATCAGTTGAAAAATTCTTAGTTATCAAAAAACCTAATCTTGTAACTGAAAAATGAATAAAAACAAAAAAAGGATTTTTGCAAGGTACTTTATTTGCAGTGGTGTCAGCGAGACATCTGTGAAAGTCACAGTTTTTACACAAAGGATGTGGACCAGAAATCTTTGATCTGTGTGTTGGTGAAAAGAAACATTTTTCTCTTCATTTTCAGCCTTTACAAGTGAATTTGATTCCCTTCTCTGGACCTGAAGTGTACTTTATTGGAATATAGCTTAGAGTATTAGTTCTGAATTGCTTTTGCCTTGACTGCTGAAGTCCTGCTGCTGTATTTCCTTCCTGCCATTGCAGGTGTTGGTGATCAAGCGTAAGATGAAGTATAGGAGTGCACCACAAGGGAATAGATCGCATTTGCAAATGTAAATCACCACATGAAATCCTCCGTTTGCCATATGGCAGATTTCAGTCTTGGGTAATCATAGTGCCCTTCTCATAATAGTCCTTGCACATCAGTAAGTTAAAACTGCTGGAGTCAGGGCTCTTAAGAAACAGGAAAACAGTGTTGTGGAAAAACACTGGAAATATTTTTGTCCACTGGTAAATAAATGGTGGTTTATGTATCTCACAGGCTAGACGTTATCCAGACATACAGTTATGATGAAGAATGAGGTGATTGAATTTGAATCTGTCAAAACACAAGTGTAAAGGATTCAGATAGTAGGGAGACAGTCCAAGATGAGGGATCTTTTTTTCTTTAGAGTTGAGTTGCCAATATCCAAAAGCAATAGGAAACTCTGAATTATCCATGTAGGTGGAAGCCTTAATTATAATTGACCTCTTAAAAAAATCTAGGTAGTTAATCATGAGTGGGAAGGTTACTTCTAATAAGCAATATCAGGCAAGAAATGGTTAAAGCAGCGCTATCCTTTATTACGTCTGAAGGAGCATCTGGTTTTGAAGCGGTTTTGTGGGAGGGGGTTGAATTTAATATCTACAGACTCCGCAGTTCATCGTTCATATGTACTCTTGCTTGGAAGACAATGTTTACACAGCCTTTATTTTGACACTAAGAGTTTGAGCTGTCCACAAAGGGAACAACTTCTAGGAGAAGAGGTGGCTGCAGCTGCAAACTTGTTCTGAATGTAAGTGAACAGGAGGTTGTTTGAGAACTGCTCTGAAATGTCTTGGAGGAGAAATTAAGAAAAATTGCATAGTCATTTTTCTTAAGGAATTATAAATTATTTCTGAAGTCTTAGAACGTAGATGTGTGAGGTGGCAGCTCATGCTTTGTATTAAAAGGCCATTTTGAGGAGAGCAGATGTTTGTTCCTGGTTGTCTATACAGCCCTGTGCTTAAACTGAATATTTTGGCCCTGGTTAACAACATAGATGCTCTAAAATGCATTTCAAAAACTAAGGTTTTAACACAGCAGACTGGAGAAGAGTTGTTCGACCCTTTATGTTTGACTCAGTTTGGAAGCTTGTGGAAGTGCTCAGCTGAGAGAGAGCAAGGAAACTTGTGTGAGAGCCAAAGTTAACGGTTGCGTTCAAATGACCTTACGGCATCAGGAGGTGCTTGTCTGGAGAAATCGCAAATAAGAGCAGCACTCCAAGTGAGCCAAATGGTGAAATTCTGGAGGGCAGAAGGAGGTTCCAGGAAGGAAGAATGCTGTGCAGATGATCAGGAGCAGGAAGAGTTTAAAACCAGGTAGATCAGCGGCTGCTGTGGAGCTGTAACCCCCCCGCCCCGGCACTGTTTGTCTTAGAGAGTTGTATGTACGTCGTGTGTGCACAGAGGCACTGCCAGACATGCTGAAAATTCACTCAGACAATGAAAAGGAAACCCGGAAAATGCTGCTTTAGGACTTTTAGGTTTCCCTTACACTGCAATTCAGCTGAATGCTGTTTTTCAGCTGCTGCACTGCCTGGCTGCATTCTCAAATAATGCTGAGTTGAACTGCTTTTGTGTGTGTAGATGTTGGTTTTGTTCTGGTGGGGCAGAGGGAAAGTCTTGTGCTTGAATTGGGGCAAAAGTAGGGCAGAGTGCTTGAACGGGTCAAGGATCACAGATTGCTGCCACCACTTTGCCCCCTCCTGCCTCAAGGTCTAAAGTTAGTTCTAGTAACCTGCCATGTTACTGAAAGTGCTGCCACCGACAGATTTTTGTGAGAATAACTGGGTTTAAAATCAATGCTTGAGTTTTGGGCCATATGAAGGGTTCTTAATTGAACTTTTTGAGAAGTTTTTTTAAAATCTTTGTGAATTTTTTGATTGCTGTTGGATTTACTTGTTCGCTGGTGGCTGGATAGCTGTGTAGATCCTGTCCCCCACCATGTTCCTGTGAATTTCTTTGCTTGCCAATAGATTTTGTTGGAATAGTCTTGATTGCTATAATCAGATGAGGAACAACTAATGATAATTTACTAATTCTTTCTGCTGCTGTCCAGCTTGGCTCCATCTCGACTCTGTTTACTTGTACAACTAATAATTTGTAAAAATTTACTACTGATTCTGTTTAAGTTTGAACAAAAAATAAAGTTTAACTGTAGTTTTTTATATTCTCTTTCTTACAAAACCCATTTTATCTTGGAGGCAAAATAGTCTAAAAGGCTTTGGGAACTTTCTAACTTCTTTTTACCCTCTTCTGACAGTTCCTGATGAGATCAGGTAGAATTATACTGCAGCCTCAGGGCTCTTAAAATCTAGTAGGAGCCCTTGGTCATAGGGACATCTTAAGTGTTCTTGAATGAAATACGTGTAGATTTTTCTCTTGTACATTTTTACCTGTCTTTCTTTTTCCTGTTGTAAATTACTGTTTCACCCCCTGACAAAGAACCTAAAGGTACAATGAATACAAAGGGCTTCTGTCCTCTCTGTTCACTTAATCTACGTTCTTGGTTATTTAAGTCTGCTCCTAGTTAGGTGCTCGTATTCATAACAGAATTACCCAGAATTTGTCCCTGTTTTTTTCATTTATCTCTCAAATACAGATGAACACCTGCCTTGCAAGGCATTGAGCAACTGCCAGTTATTGTGCAGAAAGTCTTGTTGGATAAAGGAGCATGTTTGGGCTAAAACTTTTCTTGGTCTTTAGAGACTAACAAGGAAAAAGAATAACTTAAGTCTTTAAACAGAACTGAAAGTACTGTGACTAATTTGTAGTCCATCTACTCACCTTTCTAATTAAGAATTTAGTTGGAATAATTCTGATTTCAAATCTAAGGTGAAAGACTGAAGTGGATATGTGGCCCTTTAGAGTGGTGCAGCTTGACTTCAAATCACTGTGAGACAGTACAGGAATTAGTGGGAAAACCTGAGGACCGGAAGCAGTGGGAGAGTATTTCACCTTGTAGCCTACATGTTGTTAGATTTTGAAATACTGAAAGTCTGTCCTTATTGGCTGCAACACTGTTCCCTTTGATCCCGCCTATTCTGGAGACCTTTTTCTCTCTAAAAGTGGCTCCTGATGCCATTTGACTTGGCATGCTTGCAAGTTTCTTCACAGAACTGGAACTGGAATTTAAACAAAGTAGCTGACAAAGAAACTTTCAGTGCAGGAGATGTGGGAAGAAGAGCTACTGCCTGGTTAGGCTCTAAAAATCATGTGAACTTCAAGCCACTTGAGAGCTTAATTTAGTGGAAGTCTGGCCTGAGAGGCTTAATATAGACAGCTCAGATATCATGTGGAAACTCTATTATAGATATGTATTGATATAAGAGACCTCTAGCTTATTTTTGTTTGTTTCTGGCCTGACTGCTTGTTTGCTTTCCTCCCTTAACCCCACTCTTTGTTCTCTTGTAATGTGGTACTCTGGGCACAACTACGGTTTGAGAGCAGAGCAGGTGGTTTATTTCAGATTTGTCACTCAGTGCCCTCCTTCAGTGCAGTGCAAAACAAACTCAAGTTGAATTCTCTCTTCAGATCAGACCAATTCTTCACTTCTCTTAGAGATGTAAGCTCAGTGGGTCTTACAATATTTTTTCCTTTCTCCTTTATTTTAATCCTCTAGTTTACTTTTATGTTTCCAAATACTGTGTCTTCAGATTGTAGTTCTTACATCAACAGCACGGGAATTTGTAACCTGGTTCAGAGAAGTTCTTATTCCTGGCATGGTCGCTAACATAACATCAAATAGGGAGGTCATGGTGTGACTGATGGGACTTGCCCTCTGGTGTCAGTGTCATGGGAAAAACAAATGGACAAATGGATTCCCCATGTGTTTGCAGTAGCCATGAAAAGTTCTGTTTTGCTAGTGTCTACATAAGGCTTAGGAAAACAACCCCAACTCACCCACACTCTAAGTCTTTACTTTAAAAAAAAAAGTTTTCAAGTATCACATCAACTGCACAGTAATTTATTTGGGTAAGATCATTCTGTTGGTTTGATAGCAACTGGGGATTTAAACGGTGCAAGAAAAGATGGTTCTGAAGCATGTGTTCACAGTGTGGAGTAGGTGTTGATATCAAACCCAGACTTCTTAAAATTACAGCCCTTATTGTAATCACAGCTTGTGCTTGTGGATCTATACTTTCCTAACCAGACATTCAGTTTGGGATGTGTTGTGGTGGGAGCTGCAGAAAGTTGTGGCCTCCGCAGGGAGGACGCTTGTGTGTGGAATTTCAAAGCCTTGCCAATTTTTTTCTGTGTTCTTCTGAGGGATGACAGGTTCCTTTTGAGTTAAAATGCAGATGCTGTGAGTCAAGATTATTTCTTTTTAAGACATCTGAAGATTTTTGGCTGGCACTTTATCACAGTGAAACAGTGCAGAAAGCCATTTTACGGGGTGGCTGAAGATGACCTGCTTCTTGTCATCTCTGTTACATTGCCTACAATCTAAAAGTAATTAGACACTATCAGCATAAACGTAACGTTCTGAAGGGGGAAAGATGGTAATGCTGATATTTTTGTCTGTATTGACCAATACTGCTTTGCTACCAACAAGAAATAACCATCTTGGATTCTGTGATCTCAAGTTGGAACAAATATCTAAGTTGAAGGGCAGCCTCAATCTATGTAATTAATTTGTGTTGCCCCTAATGCATCTGTCCCCTGGATGGGGGAAAAAACCCACATTCTGTGTGAGATGACAGGCAATCAAGGCTTCCCTAACGTGACAAAACATCCCTCAGCCTGCCTCTTCAGTCTCTCATGCCATCAGCCGGAGCTGTGGGGCTTTTACTAGGTCTGCAGCAATATTTTCCGCAGATAATGGCTGTGTCTTGTAGTCGGGAAGCTATTTTTAGCAGCCTGGTTAGACACTTAGAGTCACTGAGGGACAGCAGAGAGATGTAAAAGAGAGCTGCAAGTGATTTGGATGAGGAAAACAGATCCCTTCCATTACCAAATGATAATTCCTCTGTTAGAATTGCATGGATGGAAACATCCTTTTTCACTGTGATGGTGCTCAAAGGGTACCTGGATCCCAACAAACTGCACCTTTCAAGTGAAGGGAATCTGGAAAGTGTTGCCCCTCACTGCTCGTTAGTGAAAGGGCTCTGACTGGAGACCATTTGCACATATTTTCCAGACTTGTCCCTGCTGGCATGGTTAACCCAAGAAGGGTGATGCAGACAGTAATGACACTGGAAAAGAAAATTGTTATCAGTTATGGGACATTTGATTTGAACATGATGCTCAGCTACAGGCTGCATGTTAGTAAATAAGATCTGATATTTAACAAAACTGTTGTGGGCTTTAGTTTGATGTATTTTATTCAGAATTCACATGTTTAAGTGCATTTTGTACTTGGGACAGGAAAGCTGCTAGTTTTTCCTAGTCACAGGATGGAGACTCCTCAGTACCTTACTGTGCTTTTCCTCTTCTTCCCTTCCAATTTTTCTTTTTGTAATGTGCTTTTGTTTTAGTGCTGAAGTCAAAGGTCATCCGAGTATTTCAGTCTCTGTGTGCATGGCAGAGTGAACGTGGTTTTCTTCACTTTCATGTTTGTCGTTGCAAATAAATGCTGCAGGTAGGGGACTTAGAATGGAATTCAAAGCTGGTGGAGACTTCTCTAAATGACATTCCTGGGAATGGTGCCACATAGCAGAAATGTTCTAGTGACATGTGTTTCATTGCTGTGGGGACACCAAAGACAAAGTAAGGTGGGCACTGCTTCATGAAGTCACATTCCATGCAATCACAGAATCTCTTTGGTTGGAAGAGACATTTTAGGATCATGAAGTCCAGCCTTTGACCCAGCACTGCCAGGTTGCCATTAAACCACATCCCTCAGCACCAGGTCCACACATTGTTTAAACCCCTCCAGGTGTGTGGACTCCAACACTGCCCTGGTGTCCCGATCCGATAGCAGGGACGGTTCTTGAACGATTCCCAAGGGTGAGGTTAAGACACAAACGAGGTCAGATGCC